>JAHDVE020003124.1:0-123395 GCA_022606495.2 Halesus radiatus | reverse complement strand
CCCACCCCTAGTGATTTTATTTTAATAAATGTGTTTTGCATAATATTTTCCCTTAAAAATATGAGCCACATCTTGCAAAATGGGGCTTTGGAGCTAACTGCTAAGTTCAAGGGGAAAGTAAAAAAACAGCGCTATATAAATTTTTTAAAAAATCTTACAAAAAATTGTCGTTTTCTATCGATAAATGAATTTTTATCGATTTTTTCGTTCACCGAATTATTTGTTCCTTGTATATTTCAAATTTGTATTACAATATTAGTCATGTAAGTATTAATAATGGCGCCGTGTAAAATCGCCTACGCATTAAAAAAAACCGTAATTTTATTTCAAGAAATTCATTTTTTTTTTATATTATTAAACCTTCAAAGCATTTTTTCATACTATTCCGTTAGTTTGCTCGAAATACTTGGGTACCTACCTACCCGGAAATTAAATTCGAATGCTTTATTAGATACCATTCTCGCGTAGGTACTTTTGTATTTGTATGCAATCTATGGAACATTCTATAAGAAAAATTATGCAATATGAGAGCTGGCGGGACGGAACGAAATGGCGCTTTTTTTTATATTTCCCAACTGTCAAAAGTTTGAACGATTATCGTGGAAGTTTTCCCATCGGTTGCTATAGATGTCGCGATTTTCAAAACTTCCCACGTGGTTTTTAAAAGCGATTATCTATTTAGTTAACCTCTCCGATTCGTCTAAGTAAAGGATATTGTAATTTCGTGGGAGACGGCAAAAATTGAAGATAATTTTCCGCCGAGAGATCCGATATTGGCTTTTGCACCTAGTTTTTAAATATATACTCGGCGAGTCTATTATTTTTCTTCCACTGGCAACACGTAGGGTAAAAGATCGCTGGAAACTCGAATGAAACTCGAGCAGCGCCACACGGCGGGTAGGAAGATTGCGGTTGAAAATAGAACCGACTCGATTGGATTTGAATTTTTGCTTACCGATTTAAGGTTAGTTCTAGTTCTCGCCAATAGATGGAACCCGTAATCGTTCAATATCTTCGAAACAAAATTTTCAGTAGTTTCCTTAAGAATGCGAGTTTCGATCCGCGGCCAACTTCGGTTTGCTGAATTTGTTGCACGCCAAAATGAGCCTTGCGGTGTTTTAAACTCGGCGGGCGGTTAGGTCGACTTTCGCGAGACAGGACTGGAACGGACATCGAAATTTGACCGAAAACGAACCTTAAGGTGTTTCGAATGGATAGGGCGCCAAGGTCGCTTTCGGCCGGCCAGGCGTGGTCTGAAAATCGAAAAAGTTAGAACAATACTATATATATACTAGGTTTTGCCTATTGCAGTGCTGCAATTGGTTTGTGTATTTAGAATATGTGTTGTAATGTGGATGAAGCAAGAAGTGTGTGTGTTGGAAATAATTTTAAAACGAATATTTGGAAAAATATTTATACTCAACCTCCTACCCCTACTCCAACTCCTACTCCAACTCCTACTCCAACTCCTACTCCAACTCCTACTACTCCAACTCCTACTCCAACTCCTACTCCAACTCCTACTCCAACTCCTACTCCAACTCCTACTCCAACTCCTACTCCAACTCCTACTCCAACTCCTACTCCAACTCCTACTCCAACTCCTACTCCAACTCCTACTCCAACTCCTGCTCCAACTCCTACTCCAACTCCTACTCCAACTCCTACTCCAACTCCTACTCCAACTCCTACTCCAACTCCTACTCCAACTCCTACTCCAACTCCTACTCCAACTCCTACTCCAACTCCTACTCAACTCCTACTCAACTCCTACTCCAACTCCTACTCAAACTCCTACTCCAACTCCTACTCCAACTCCTACTCCAACTCCTACTCCAACTCCTACTCCAACTCCTACTCCAACTCCTACTCCAACTCCTACTCCAACTCCTACTCCAACTCCTACTCCAACTCCTACCCTACATCTACACAACTCCTACCCTACATCTACCCAGCTCCTACCCTACATCTACCCAACTCCTACCCTACATCTACCCAACTCCTACCCTACGACTACCACTATTAAGTATTTAAAGAAAATGAAAAGAAAAAAACTTTCAATGTTAGCTTTATCTCGACAAATGGGGCCTAGGAATTTGTTGCCAAATTTTTAATTGCCCAAATCTCGTTGCGTAGGTGAAGACGCTCAGTTTGATACCCATATCGGCTAAACCTACCCCTACGCCTACCCCTACCTCTGCTCTTACCCCTATTCCTTCCCCGACCCCTACCCCACCCCTAGTGTTTTTATTTTAATAAATGTGTTTTGCGTAATATTTTCCCTTAAAAATATGAGCCACATCTTGCAAAATGGGGCTTTGGAGCTAACTGCTAAGTTCAAGGGGAAAGTAAAAAAACAGCGCTATATAATTTTTTTTTTAAATCAGAGAAAAAATTACCGTTTTCTATCAATAAATGCATTTTTAATGATTTTTTTCGTTCACCGAATTATTTTCTCCTTGTATATTTCAAATGAATATTGCAAGTATTAATAATGGCACCGTGTCAAATCGCCTACGCATTAAAAAAAAATCGTAATTTTATTTCAAGAAATTCATTTTTTTTAAATATTATTAAACCTTCAAAGCATTTTTTCATACTATTCCGTTTGTTTGCTGTTAAAACTTGGGTACCTAACCGGAAATTAAATTCGAATGCTTTATTAGATAACATTCTTGCGTAGGTACTTTCGTAATATGAGACCGGGCGGGAAAGAATAAAATGACGATTTTTCTCAAGTTTTATAACTGTCAAAAGTTTGAACGATTACTGTGGAATTTTCGTCAGGGGTGTCTGTAAATGTCGCGATTGTTAAAACTCCCGCCACCTGTTTTAGTAAGGATTATCCATTTATTTAACCTCTTCGACTCACAGAAATGAAAGATTAAGTATTTTCGTGGCCGACGGCAATAGTTGAAGAAAATTTTTCCGCCGAGAGATCAGGTTTCTGTTTTTTACGTACTTTTTAAATATTCTCGTCGGCAATTATTTTTCTTTCACTGGCAACACGTAGGGTAAGAAAGATCGCTGGAAACTCGAATGAAGATCGAGCAGCGCTACCCGGCGGGTACGAAGATTGCGGTTGAAAATAGAACCGACTCGATTGGATTTGAATTTTTGCTTACTGATTTAAGGTTAGTTCTAGTTCTCGCCAATAGATGGAACCCGTAATCGTTCAATATCTTCGATACAAAATTTTCAGTAGTTTCCAGAGATTTTTTTAAGAATGCGAGTTTCGATCCGCGGCTAACTTCGGATATTCTCGTGGGCAATTATTTTTCTTTCACTGGCAACACGTAGGGTAAAAAAGATAGCTTGAAACTCGAATGAAGATCGAGCAGCGCCACCCGGCGGGTACGAAGATTGCGGTTGAAAATAGAACCGACTCGATTGGATTTGAATTTTTGCTTACCGATTTAAGGTTAGTTCTAGTTCTCGCCGATAGATGGAACCCGTAATCGTTCAATATCTTCGATACAAATTTTTCAGTAGTTTCCAGAGATTTTTTTAAGAATGCGAGTTTCGATCCGCGGCTAACTTCGGTTTTCTGAATTTGTTGCACGCCAAAATGAGCCTTGTGGTGTTTTAAACTCGGCGGGCGGTTAGGTCGACTTTCGCGAGACAGGACTGGAACGGACACGCAAATTTGACCGAAAACGAACCTTAAGGTGTTTCGAATGGATAGGGCGCTTGGGTCGAATTTTGCTTGGATAGCGTGGTCTGAAAATCGAAAAAGTTAGAGCATTAATATATATATAATTTGCACTAACCACTTTATTAATATAAGGATATTTATTTACATGTCCCGAAAGCAATGCTTTCTTCATCAGGAGTAATACTAAAAAAATTATTTGTTTATTTATTTAATAATTGATTATTTAATCATTGAAGAAAATAATATTAACATAACCCAAATGAAACATGAAACCGGAAAGAACAACAGAAAATAAAAAGATTTCAGTCGCATCTGGAACTCGAACCCAGGACCTCTGCCCTTCCATAACATAAATTGAACTGGTCTCATTAGCTAAGTTGGTATAGCGGTTGCCCCGGAAAGACAGGAGTCCTGGGTTCGAGTCCCAGGTGCGATTGAAACTTTTCTGTTTTCCTTTGTTTTTTCCGGTTTCGTGTTTCATTTAGGTTATGTTAATATTATTTTCTTCAATGATTGAATATTACAATGAGGTTTTTAAATTTCAATTACAATAATTGGTAATAATTGCAAGAACATTAAAAAAAGAGAAAGGATAAACCTAAGAGTGTTTTTAACATAATGTAGAATTATTTCCTCGGAAATGATCACTTTATTTCTGAAGACCGTTAGGCCAAAGTAAAAAAATTGTATTTGAACTACTGTGCTTTATTAAACTTACTAGAATTTTCCAATGAGCAATCTTGGCGTTGTCATTTGAAACCCCCTAAGCGTTCGCAACACCCTCAATTCTTGTCTACTTTTGAGTGTTCTTTTATATCGTTCCGGAGACGCTATTGTTTGAAGATAATACACATTTGATACACATCAAATAGCCAAAACTTAATTAATTTTCAGTATCTTGGATCCTCAAGATTATGGGTCATATTAAGGGACATCTCAGAGAATCTAGTTATGATAACTAACTTATGCATTAACCCCCAGAACCAGACTAGAGGTATTCAGGCTAAATTGGTCTGAGAAGTCATATTGAACTGGAGTTAAACAGCAGGAAACTGACAATAGTAGAGGAATTCCCTAGAAGCGGACGGAACTCTCCAAAGGCTTAGATGATTTTGACTCAGTTGGTCCTTCGAAAATGTTGACCCGATTTTTAATTACTTCTCTTCGATTTCAGGTCAGCTCCGCTGGAATCGTGAGGCCCAAGTACAACAAGTACGATAAGTACGATCCCTACAAGCCCGCCAAGTACAACAAGTACAACATCTACTAGATTGTCTACTAAGCTTTCTCCAGTACCAACAAGTGAGTGAGAAGTGAGGAAACTGACACCTTGAATAGACTAGTAACAAAATGACACTTTTTCCACGAAAGTTGAATATTGTTACAATTTTTTTCTTGGAATTTTTCTTTGTTTTTTACATCGTTTTGAACCGGCATGACAATTGATTTGATTGTTTAATAAAAATAGATTTCAAAAAAACAATAGTTTTATTTATAGTATTTTTCCAACCTCGGTAGGTTTACTTCTCAGTTTCCGTATACATAAACCAGTAATCGTTTCTATAGGGGAGGCTGCCTAGGAATAGGGAGCAGCAGGAATGGGGCTTTGAATTAAACTTCGTGCATTAGCAGTATGTAACTTAAATACATGATAAAATATGACATTAGTAGTCTCGTTCCTGCGCATCTAATTTGTTTTCCGCTGAGGACGCGCAAAGAATATTTTTTCCAAATATTCTTTATTCATTTTCTTGAATTAGATTTTTTGAAGAAACATTATGAGTGAAATATAAACATAAACGCGATATTTAATAATTTCATATATTTACGTTAGTTGAACATAATATTCAACGAACGTAATCAGAGTAAATTCAGCCTCTCAGAAGCTGAGCGTACCGTACAGATGCTGGTAAACCGTTCCGCAGCCGAGCTGTTGAACTCAAGAACGAGTTATAGAAATGACCCGTTCTCAAGAGAAAATTGACGGACTGCAATCTCTGGAGCATAGACGTTAGGTGGGAATGCTGTCATTGTTCTACTGGTATTTTAGTGGAAGATGCTTTGAGGAACTAGCATCTTTGATCCCTTCAGCACCGGTGCATAGTCAGAGAATACGCCAAACGCGCGCCCAACATTTGCGCACGGTTGACATTTGTCACATGAGAATGGGTCGCTTCCACGACTTGTTCTTACGTTCAATAGCTTGGCTGTGGAATGTTCTGCCGGCCTTTGCGTTTCCTCCATCCTACGACATAGGTCTCTTCAAGGTCCAAGTTCACTCCTTTCTATCCTCTAAAACAGTGGTCTCCAACTTTATTGTCACCGCGGACCGGTCAAGGTTTGAAAATTTTACCGCGGCCCGCTGAGGGGCCGGGGGAAGGGAAACATTTAATGTTTATAGTTTCGACTGTTTTGATTTAATAATTTTAATTGAATCGTGTTTAAAAATGCTTTTCCAAATAAAATACAGTTGCACCGAAAAATGAATATAAAGAATTTTAACTTACTAGAAGGCTAAATCAGTGAGAACCCTGAGCTTGTTTCTTTGCAACGAGACGGTTCCATCTGGGGGTAATATGAGACAATGACAGCCGAAGTGTGTTGCTTATGTACAGTTTATTCCGTTGTTTTGTTTTGGTTGCTGTCACTGCAGAAGACCCCGCTTCACACAGATAGGATGTCGGAAATGGCCATAGGGATTTAAATGCTGTGGTGGTATTCTCAGGGTATTCCGCCATGACTTTAATCCAGAACACCGGCAGAGTTGTGGTCTCGAACGTAGTTTTAAGGCTGCCGTCATTTGAAATTTAAATAAATGTTTATTCCGGTATGTGGAGGAGTTAGTGAAGTCCCGCACATTCAATATAAAATACACATGCGATAATTATGAAAATTATACGAAATATATACAAGAGTTAATAAAATAAAATAAAATATAGTAAAATAAAATAAAATAAATTAAAATAAAATAAAGTAAAATAAAATAAAATAAAATAAAATAAAATAAAATTAAATAAAATACAATTAAATAAAATAAAATAAATAAAATAAAATAAAATAAAATAAAATAAAATAAAATAAAATAAAATAAAATAAAATAAAATAAAAATAAAATAAAATAAAATAAAATAAAGAAAATAAAATAAAATAAATAAAATAAAATAAAATAAAATAAAATAAAATAAAATAAAATAAAATAAAATAAAATAAAATAAAATAAAATAAAATAAAATAAAATAAAATAAAATAAAATAAAATAAAATAAAATAAAATAAAATAAAATAAAAGATCGCTCGGGCAAAGGGCGGCCCGGTACTATTTGATCCAAGGACCGGTATTGGGGACCACTGCTCTAAAAGACCCCCCACACAGCGTTTCCATAAATGATATAGGCCTTGAGGGAAATTAATTCCCTCAGGGTCTCCTGTGTGGAGTTAATGTAAAAAAAAATCATAACTGATTAAGGTATTATACCCCATGTTTTTAAATGACGGTTCATGATAATTTATTTGTATTTAGTGCGTCGTAGAGGGATTGAGGCTCTTAATGTCGAAAAGAATGAGACATGCCCTAATGGCTCAAAAATACATGTTCTGATTTTTTTTCAGTTTCCGTCAACAGAAAATGCCACGTTTGTATAAAAAAATAACAGATAGTTCCCGACGCTGATCCGGAACTGCCATACACCTTATAATCAAAGAGAAGATACCAATTTTCCAAATAGCAAGGGATTTAAATATTAATGCAACCACATTGGAAAGGCACGTTAAAAATTAAAGTCACAGCCAGATTATGAACTTTACTTATTCACACCAATCGCTAAATTACTCCATTTTTCAAAACCACATGAAAAGAATATGCGCGATTATTTGATTAAGGCTAGAACAAAAAAAATACGATATCATAAAATATAAAGCGAGACATAAAACTGGCATGAAAAGCCTTGAATATAACGTATCCGAAGGAATTGGATATCCATAGTTTCCAGAAAAATATCTTGTCACCTTTGCGTTAATATTTTGTTAAAATGCCAGTATGCGTGCTAACATATTTCTTATTGAAATACGTTTTTTAATTATGTACCTAAAGTAACTCCCCTTTTTACAATGTATTGACCTTAAATTGTAGGTACCTTTGTTACTTTTTTATATTAATTTTTTCCCCTCATTAATATGTGTTTTCAAGGCTGATAATTTTTTGTTGTTGTCTTATATGACTATCTGTCCTATTCCTCCTACTAAGGTGCCCCATACCATACCAGTACCCCATACCAGTTTTGAAGGAATGAGGTTTTCTGATATAACAAACGTATTACCAGTTTAAAGTCGCACATCGTTTTTGTCAGTTTTTATATTATCGTTAAGGCATCGCAAAAAATTATTCCCCTGGGAAAACCCGAGAGAAAAAATCTATATTCGTAATGTGTAAAATGACTCATTCCTCCACAGAGTCCCCTACATCGCGTTTGGGATAACGACCTTTTTTATTAAAGGATATTTGAAAAAAAGTCAAATTATCATATCGTGTTCTAAGTATAGCTATATTTATGGTTTTGACATGCTAGAATAGTCATAAAATGGGACGCAGTTAACTGAATAGCGAAAGCGCCGCGCACTTTCATTTTTTATTCGATTTAAAATAAAACTAATCAAGTAAGTCTTCTTCGTGGCAACGGCGGACCTCAAGGGCGCCATTTGGGACCACTTTTAAGCTCAAAGCATAAACTCCTTCAATTGCAAACATTACATTAATACTTTATTCACGAATGCATAGAATGAAGTGCTTTGGTATTAATAAACTTGCAAGTTTTAAAAATCAAATAATTTCAATACTCTCTGATAATAATTGATTGCATGTATTTTATTTTATATAATATGTTACATCTTCAGTACCTTTACTGGATCGTATAACACTTAACCCTACGCTTGTATGTATATACAGTATTTACTTGTTCTTCTTTTGTTATATTCACTTACATTCTTATACTCTGTGCTTTTAATATTATATGTTAAATGTAGTAATTTAATGCTTCAGATTCCTCGAATTACTCGTATTCCTCGTTGTGTCACGTCTAGTGTACTGCAAAGGACTACATGCAAGTCTCCCCAAATACCAAATTAACAAATTGCAATTTATTAATTTGCCATGCATTAATCAGTTTTCAACGCTGCAGCAAGACTAATCATCGGAGTATCTAAATATTCTCACATTTCAGAGCATCTCAAAAATCTGCACTGGCTCAAATGTCCTGAAAGAATCCAGTGAAAGCTCTGCTGGATGGTATTTAAGTCACTTAACGGAATGGCTCCGGCTTACTTATCAGAACTGTGTATTCTTAAAAAAAAAATACCAATTCACGGCACTCCACCCTTAGGTCAGCAGCGTCATCAGCAATCGGGAGGTTGCAGGAACCAAAACCCACACCTAATACTTAGTTCGGTGATCGTGCTTTCGGAGTATCAGGACCTAAAGCCTGGAATGAACTGCCGCATGACTTAAAAATTATCAAAGACGGAATTCAGAACTACACTTAAAACTCATCTTTTCAGACAATCATATCCATAAATTGAAGAAATGCACTCGTAAATTGCATATCTTTGCTAGGCGGTTGGTGCTCACCCGCAACACTGTAAATAACAAAAAGTGTAAAAAAAAAAAAATTTGTAATACCCATTAGAAGCTTCTTACTCTTTTTAAGGTCATTTTATAAGCATTTTCCAGTAATAAAAATTAAAAATATTTCAATTAAATACCAACTCTTCTTGTGCCACCAATCTTCTAATAAATGTACCCTCAATAGAAAAATGTAAAAGGAGGATAAAATAGCAAACTGTAAAAATATCTTCTCTATTCTCAAATTTTCTAATAAAACTGTGTTCATGTGAAGCGACCTGCCATCTCAGGTAAGTATGTTTTTATGTATCTGTTTGTGCAATTAGATTAAGAATAGGAAGTATGATTTGTACAGCGCCCTTCAGGTGATTTTTTACATCCAAATCATCCAATTATTATTATAATACTTACAACTAGCTGCATGTTTTGTTGTTTGTTCCACGCTTTGGATCTTATATCGGACGTTTCGGGGTCCAATGCATAGACTGAAAAAATAGCGGCCGGTCAAGTCGTTGTTGTAGCCTCTATTCGTCTACAGCTTCATTATTTCAAGAGCCCGGTTCAGGCAGCCGTCAGAATGCAGTCCCGTCGTAAGTAGGATTTATTCTGTGTGGACTACTTTAGTGAACTCTGCTATGTCGATTGTCCTAGGGCGTAGCAAGTAAAACAATATTCGAAGAATAGCAGGCTTCAGCTTCCTGTGAGTCAGAGCGTAGAGTCGTGAAAGTGATGAGTGCGGGGCAAGGTTTCAAACAAGAGTGGTTTGTCCTTTGGACTTTGGATTGAAGTGTGTACAGAGTTCCTAAACTAAAAGTTTACTGACTCTAGCATATTTAAAAAGGATTATCTATAGATTTCTTTACATGATTTTAATTTTTGGATTTAGTGATGTGAAATGTTGAATTAAAATTATACTGCATCCGTACGCAGGGTTTTACCTCACGGAGGACATTTTTTGGTTTCTTATATTTGAAGTTATCATTCGCGCTGTACGTGGCGAGCTTATTTATGGTTGGATTAGAGTGGCCAGCTAGACTGGCGTAGAACTTAGTTGCCTGTGTGACAATGAAATCCTTGATCAACGGAATGTTGGCATCTTTGTGAATCGTTGAGATTCTGCTCCATTTAGGCGCATTAAGTGCGAGTCTAATGGCTTTATTTTGAAACTTTTGTAATTTTTTAATGTGAGTTGGAGCAGCGTAACCCCAAGTGGGGCAAGCGTAGCTGAAGGCAGACCTGATGGTCGTTTTATATAAAAGAAATTTATTATCAATAGAAAGACGGCTCTTTTTGCCCATCATTGGGTAAAGTGCGGATAGACATTTATTTGCTGATTTGATTTTGTTACTTATGTGTTTACCCCAAGTCAATTTAGAGTCTAAAGTTATCCCTAGGTATTTCATTGATTTTTCCCATGGTACATTGGCCCCATACAGTTTAATGGGTGGAGGCCGTCGCGGAATTTTCTTTGAAAAAACGGTCGCGACACTTTTGGATGGATTTATTGATATACGCCATTTTTTACACCACTTTTCTGTTCGAGTGGTTTGAATCTGGACTCGGCGTGTAGCAGTGGCCTCGTCCGTTGAACTGGACATGATGTTAGTGTCATCCGCAAATTGGGTGATTTTAACGTTGTGATCTCGAGGTTTCGGTATGTCACTACAGTAAATGTTATACAGAGAGGGTGAGAGTTGACTGCCTTGAGGAACCCCGGCTGATAAGGGTCTTGATGTTGAAAAAATGTTGTTAATTTTTACTTTAAAGGAACGATCTCTTAGGTAACTATTTATTAGTTGAATAAGTATTACTGGGTATCCAAAGTGGATCATTTTATAGATGAGGCCGTTGTGCCAGACTTTATCGAAAGCTTTGCTTACGTCGAGAGAGAGAATGACTGTATGTTTATTTGTATTGAAACCCTCCGTGATGTGTTCCACAACACGCGGAGTAGGTGGGAGGCTTCTAAGCTATCCGCAAAGGCTTCGGCCTTATCTGAGTCTGAATAAACTTTACCGTTTAGGCCTTGAAGAGGAGAGATTTTAGTTTTTGGACGTCTTAGCGCTTTGGAGAGCTTCCAGAAGGCTGCTCTGTCATCTTCTAAACTAGAAATGAAATCGTGCCAACGATCGTTTCTAAATTCGTTGAGGGCAACTCGCACTTCTTTATTTAATTTATTTAAATGTCGTTTGACTACCGGATTGTAAGATTTTTGCCATTCTTTCCTCACAAGATTTTTTTCCCTGATAAGGTTTTTAACCTCTTCGGGTATTCCGTGGCGAGCTGTGTCATTAGGTTTATCTGACGGAATTTCTATTGACGCCTCGTTGATACATGATTTTATTGACTGAATTAAGTTGGAAGTGGCAGCATTTAAGGTGACATCGTCGGGAATTGAGGTTGTGATTTTTATGTTTTTAGATAATAGTTCGTTTAGTTTATTCCAATTTATTTTTTTCATTTGAGGTTTATCAGGGACCAAAGGGTTAGAGCCTCCTGTTAATGTGAGCAGGACTGGATCGTGGTCTGAGGTTAATTCGTTGATTACTCTGAGGGAGTGCAGATGGCTAGTGTCCTTTAAAATTATTATATCAATTACGTCTGGCCAAGCGACGCCATGATGTATCGTGGGCTGGGACGGGCCCTCAACTGTTATGGTATTAGTACTCGCGTATTTTGCGAGTATGTTCCCTTTCGAGTTATTCCTGTTGCTATTCCATGAAACGTGTTTGGCGTTAAGGTCCCCAGCTATTATAGTGGGGACTTGTTCGTCAAGGAGGCTGTCTAATTCTGACGGAATCAGTTGACATTTAGGGGCTACATATACTGAAATGAGTTTTAGTGGTCCCGAAGCGGTATTTATTTTTACTGCGGTGGATTCAATGTTTACGTTTGAGAATGAATGTGCTAAATTGTGATCAACGTTGTTTTTAACCTTACGGCGCTCCCTTTATGCTGATATATATTGTTTATTGTTATGAAAAACTCACTCTTGTAACGTCTTTCGTTTCTTCTGTAAAATTTTAACTTTTTCCTAAACACAGTCGATTATTTTAAATAAATATTAGATAGGTAATTTGTATATATATATTTCATTTTTCATCTGATGATTCTAATTTTGTCGCTTTATATTCATATGTTACCCTCAATATTTTTTACTATATTTTTTTCAGATTACATGTATCCTACCTAAACATTCTTTGTTTATGTAACAAAATTATTTTAAAGATTTTTTAAAACTTTGTATTTAAATAAAAGTTTCAAAAATAGGTGACCAAATATTTGACGTAAGTAAATTAATTAAAAACGAAAATCGTTTGATTTTGAGTTTATATTGGCCTCGGAAATTTCCACCTAACAAAAATGAATAACCAAAGAAAGGATGCGTGATTTATGATTATTTGGGAACTCTCATATGCTGCAGATGATCATAATTTACCACTGTACGGAACCATGAGTTTCCACAAACAATGTAAATTATATTATTACCTAACTATTGCTAACAATAAACTAAATTTTCAAAAATGCATTTAAATATCATACAGAAATTCATTTATATTTGTCCAAATAAAATCGCGACATGTCACACTGTGCAATAATTTTTAGCTGCGGACGGAAAGTGCGCCGTGAAACATCAATTGGTCCGCCCGCTAACTCCTCCCACCGGTCTTTAGGAACGCCCTTAAAGGATTTTTTTTAGGGTATTGTGTCCTCTTAAGGATTACGGAATTTCGTGAACGATGGCAAATGTTTAAGAAAAAAATACCGCCGAGAGGTCCGCGGCCGACTGTTATTGGCTGAATTTCTGATCTTAATTTCAGTCTCGCTAAAATGATCCTTACTTTCTTTCAAATTCTATAGTGGAAACGGTAGTTTTTCGCCTGCTCAAAAATACAGGTCGATTTTTGAGCAAACGTAGACCTTCCGGTGTTTCGAATGGATGGGGCGTTAAGGGTGATTTGTCACTGCATACCCCTGTCTGAAAAAAAAACGACATAGAACAATACTATATTTATATATATATATATGGTAATCATTTATTAGAGACAGGCCATAGCTACAATGAAGAAAAAAACCAAGTTTAAACATTCAAATATTAATACATATTTTAAATTGTGCGCCTTAGAAACTTTAGAAATTAACAAAAAAAATAAATTGTAAATTAATTTAGTACACAAAATAATAGCTCCCCGTAAATCACCTTTGTTAACCATGTTTCCTAGCAACTTTGACTCCTCCCACCGCCCACCCCCCTCCAAATTACCACTCCCGCTACCCTCACCTAATGGTGACTAATTTGTTTCTGCACTTGTTTAATTTGAGTTAGTTTTAAGAACGCTCGTGAATGACACAGTTGTGTCGAAAACGGGAGCGAAATTAATAAAAAATTAAGTAGCAAAAGTACATGGTGAATAAAACTTGCAAACAAAAATCACTACTCTCCCCTATATAACACGGAATTTGAATGTTGACTTGTGTTGATAATGACAATGAGGTATCATTGCCGTCCTATGAAATTGAATCACGGCAGGGACATCCCAGTTCAATACAAGCTTTCACAACTGTTGTTGTAGCAAACGTTTATTCAAAAACTTGAGAGGGGAAATCCATCCAAGCGGATCAGAAATCTTTGCAGTTGTTGATAAAATATACCTTGTCGAAAATGTTAATTGGAATGACTTTACTAGATAGGAGAACGAATTATTTTTAAAATCCCAGACGATACCTAAGATCTTAGTGTAATTTGAATGATCCAACTCAACTTTATAGGCGTTTCCTTATTTAAGATTTGAATAGTATATTTAGCAATTATGCTACTATGGTTGAGGGAAATTCTCCATCTATGATGTAGGAGCACGTCCTGCCACTGGGCGACGGCCTGGACAACAAAGTATGATTCGCATTTGGACAGAAGTTTTCTCATTGCTCTTACCGATGGGGCAAGTATCACCATGCCATCTGTATAACTGATCTTGTTCATACATACCCATACAATGTGGCATCCGATTCTTGTTTTCTTCGGAATTTTACTTAGCCACTCTTGTTTCGACTCTCGAATCATCTCCCGCTAGAATTCTCAAACAATGCAGGAACGCTGCGTGATGACCTTGCTGGTTGGACGGCGTTAGATTCCGTTCTATTAATTACAAAGCAGACCACTTTAGTTAAGTAACTTCTTCTTCTTCTGTTGGGGTGCGTCACTGTATAATTCTTGCTTTGAACATCCTACTGCGTAGCTATCACATGTACTCTGGTAGGTTGACACGTATCGGTAGCTTGATATTTGTATGAACTCTCGGCCTTTATTCTATTCAATTCTTTATTCCTATTAAACAATTTAAAAAAATTACATTTTAATGCATTTTAAAATAAAATAAAGGATGTACAAAATCCAAAATAATTGCTAAAAAAAGGATTAAAAAAAGAGATAAACTAGACATACATAATCTCAGTAAATTGCATACAACACATACTGGTATTATATAAGTAGCAACAAAGCTTTATGTTTAAACGCAGCTTCATTGATTCTGAATATGTCCATATCCGAAGTGATTCTATTTAACAGCAAAATTGACCTCCCCACCGCCATGACCATTGGCAAGTTGGTCCTACAGGGCGGGAAATAAAATAGTCTATGCTGTCAGTGACGGGGATAACCACCGGGATCCATGATAGCCGAGTTTTCGAACCATCCGCAAATCAGTCTGAAGAAATGTGTAACAATGTGTACATCCCTTATGTAAGTCGGTAGGATAGACCCACGGGTAGTAGCCATACTCCCGCAGATAGTTCTCTTCGCTGAAGCGTGGGTAGTTCCAGATAGTTCTCGACTGTTGTTATACACACACAGAGGAGCATTTTGATAGAAATAGCTGTTACTTCTTGATGATGTCACATGACAGCCCAAAATGATGAAATTGAAAATTAGTTCCATCAGTTTTGGAGCCTAGTAGAGCTTAAGATCTTATATAATGTGAAAATATATATTTTCTTCAATCTTTATAGACCATCAACGCTAATGGGGTATTTTGGCCTCCAATCCAAAATTCAGTTTTGTATGAAACAGGCGTCGCAACCGTTCCCCTTAACTGTAAAATTGCAACTAATTTATTTTGATCATACGCCCATCTGGGCATTCACATGGATTTTTAGAACAGAATATAATGGTATATCGAAAATTATAAATACGTACATAGAGTTATTACATAATAAAGTAATATTTAACAATAGTTTAAAAAAAGTTCAACGGTTACATAAAAAAGAACACTATAACATCATTATAAGACAGATAATGAACGCCATGCCACAACGGCTAAATGTAGGGTTCAATATTTCGTAAATATATCAGCAATACCTCAAAACTTGCTCAGATCGTGCATCCTATTGGTTAGTGAGTGAGGTTATGTACGTATTGCTGAAACATGTTAAATTTGTATTGTGTTCCTCGGCGGTACATGGAATGACGTATGGACGTCGACTTGGAGAGATTGGAAAAATGAACGAAATAAAAGATTCATATTTTAGATATATTTTTTAATAAACCATCAAATCATTAGTCAGGCCGGATCAAACGATGTAAAAAACGAAGAAAAATTCCAAGAAAATTTTGTAACGATATTCAACATTCGTGGAAAATGTTTAATTTAGTTACTAGTCCCCTCAAGGCGTCAGTTTCCTCACTCCGTACGACGAGTTTTACATTACACTATGTTGGTACTGGAGAAAGCTTAGTAGACAATCTAGTAGAGGTTGTACTTGTTGTACTTGACGGGTTTGTAGGGATCGGACCTATCGTACTTGTTGTACTTGGGCCTCACTATTCTAGCGGAGCTGACCTGAAATTATGAGAAAATGGACAATTAAAAAGTGTGTCGCTGTTTTCAAAGAACAAATTTCGTTAAAATCGCCAATAGTGTGTACAATATTTGAAGAGTTCTTGCAATATATGTGGAATGCCTCTACTCCTGCCGGTTTCTTGCTGATTACCTCCAAGTAATGTTTCCTTGTCAAATCACTTATCTGTATCTAAAGAGTTTTAAACATATTCAACTTATTCTTTTATCAGAGTCTTAAAATTCTTTCAGTGAAAACAATTCTGTTTTAGCACTTTGGGTTTGGTTGCTTCTTATCACATTAATAACCTTATGTATTATATTTAAAGAAAACCTTAGAGCACACCAAAAATATTCATCTCAATTTTAATGAAAAAATAGTAGTTTTTCCTTTAGTGTACAAATAAATATGGACAAAGAACGGCGGATTAGATGATTCCTAGCTGTTTAAATATGTTGCATTCTAATATTTAAAAAAAAAAAAGTATGAACTTAAATTAGTTTATGAATACATTGATGATTTGGCTGCATGAAAGAAAATGTTTGTATTAGATTATTAGGAAATATCTGTTTTTATTTATATTTTTAAGTTTTAATAAGCTGTAAACAAAAGATAAAAAGATTTTGAAAGAAATTCACCCATCAGCCAAACTAATATAAATTAATTTATTGAGAATTTTAGTCTTATGTTTCCAAAATTTCTTTAACTGGGAAAGGGACGTCGGAGAGTTATTATTTATTAATTCAAAATAATGATAATATTATTGCGCAATGCGATAAACAATATAATAATTAAACATTGAGTATATTCTTTAGACTTTTATAAAAAGTCAATAGATGTCTCATATAAATGAAAAATCGGATATTAATCCGAGAAATAATTGCAATTGTGTTCTTAGGAACTTTGTAATCATTATAAAGATAGCTGCCAATAATATGGTATAAAAAATGGAGAATAATAACTACAAATCTCGAATTTGAAATATGAAATCGATGAAGATGACAGAAATTGAATCGGCCTCTTTAGCTAAATTGGTAAAGTGGTTTCCCCGGATAGTTTGAGTCCCAGATGCGACTGAAATCTTTTTATTTTCTGTCGTTTTTTTTCCGTTTTCATGTTACATTTAGGTTATGTTAATATAATTTTCTACAATGATTAAAAACAAATTTAATGGATTTCTATTAATTAAACTTATATACTTCTCACTGCCATCATTATATGGAGAAAACTATTCAATTGAATTTTTTTCTCCATATAATGATGAGGAACAACTGACCGTAAGGTTTTATGAGTATCATTAAATGGTATTCAACGTTAAAGAGATTTAAAAAAATGGAGAAGTTTTATAAGATCTTACCATTGCAGAAGCAAAGAGCACGAAGGCGACGAGGAAGATAGAGGAGAGCTGCATGTTGATTGTCTTATCGAAGCGATGAAACTGATGCCAGAAGTTCTTTCTCCGAGGCTTTTATATCAAATCTCCCCGTACTAACTTAATAATGGCGTCCAAAAGATTGTTTGACCATTTACAGCAATGTTGACAAAAAATACAGTTGGCTGGTGTGGACTTAACATAGGTAATTTATATATTAATTTTACCGTAACACGAAGCCTGCACGCAGTTGTGGCAAGTAAAAGAGCAAGCAAGCAAAAGAGCTATAAATAGAAATCTGATACCCGTGTGGCGGTTCTTTCTTTAGTGGATATTCTCTCTTTGCTAAGAATCGAGACCCCCAGTCTAATTTACTCGGTGAATCAGGGAAACTTTCACTCCTTGGGGTCCTGCGTTGCATGGAGAGCCACGGCCACCGACGTTCAGGAGGCCTACTCCTGTTCTTTTCAAGGAAAATTCTTATCTTTTTCCTTTAGCTTAAAGACTTCTTGCATACCTGCGGAATTCCGAAGAGACATAGTATAAAAAAGCCTAAACAGAAAGACATAAAAACACAAATTGATGAAATGTCTTCAAGTAATACAAGTTTTTGAACCAAAATTTTGGAAACAAATACATTTGAATTGTTTTTATTTTTTAAAAGCAGAAATACGCCCTTTAATGACGCCTTATGTTATGTAAAAAAATACCTACTTCACTATAGAGTAATGAACTTCTTTCTGTCATTACTTCTAAAAATGACATTTTCCGCTATATCTGTGCCGACCATAGAGGTGGGTCATTCCACTTACTTTACGAACTCGGTTCCGATTCCGAGATCACCTACAAGGACTCGATCCTTCGTATTGCTCCTTTGAGTATGGTCGCTTTTCGTTTTAGAATCCGATGATTTATGTAATGTTTACTTTTTTAACACGATTCATTAAAACATTCTTAACATAGATATTTTGGATGCCAGGAATTGAGAAAGATTTGCATTTTTTTTGTTGGCGTTCTTACGGTCTTTATAATTTTCAGTTTTACACTAGAACATTTACTAGATTTTTATAACTGATCTAGAGTTCTTTCTTTATATTTGTTTTTATGCTTAGGAACCATTAATCCTTCATTAAAATTGAGAGGAGTATTGTAAGTGTGCTCTAGTCTATTTGTATTAAATATAGGGTTATTAATGTGCTGAAATATAATTTTGTACCACAGAATTGATCTAACTGAAAGGATTTTGAGACTCTGATAAAAGTATGGAATATTATGACTGTGTTCGTATAAACTTTTATGTGCTAATAATTTAACCAATGAATTATTAGTACTGATTGAACATGATTGATGCTTCTTTTACAGGAAACCCCCAGGCTGTAATTCCATACCTTATAACAGATTCCGCTAATGATAAATAAATTATTCGAAGTGAACAGATTATAACAAAGAATTTTAATTTAAATAATCTACTAACAATTGATCTTAATCGTACACAAAACTTATTTATTTGTAAAACTCACTTGAAAAAACAATCAATAATGACACCTAAATAAATATATGATTTCACAAGTTCAACATTTTCTCATGTACACGATGCGGGAATGCCATTGTGTAAACAGTCTGAAGTATGTGTTTTTATTTCAGGTGTAATATATACCTTTGCATTTGGGGATCTCATGTGCATCAATCTAGTTTTTTTGGATTTATAATTAATCCAGAGTCATGAGACTATTTTAAAAGTTCAATGTAGTATTTTTGTAAAAGGTCCATACATGTTTGCAAATCACTGCTAGAAATTACCAAAACAGTATCATCGGCATACACACTTTTCACAAAAAGTATGGCGAATGCAAGTTATGGAATCATTAAATATTCCCGTGGGTTCATTATTCAGGCATTTAAATCCATAAAATTAAAGTAGCTGTTGTAGATATTCATATCTTTGAGGGTTAACGTTTTATCAGATCGATACTTATGTCTACGATAAACAAAATATTATCGGGTTAAAAACACAGCATCTTCCTTGAGACTCTCAGGGACGATACTGTGTTTTTACTTATGATGGCTATACAGGGTGTATCGGCACGTACCCGACAAACTTTAACCAGCGATTCCTGAGCATATTTGGAGTAAAAAATGTTAGGGCCACTTTTCTGTCCGGTAACTTTTTTTTTCTATAAAAAATAAAAAATAATTAAAATCTCCACACTCCCTCACTGTCCACAGAATAGGGGTGAAATAAACGGCAACGCCGCACTGCTGCTATCTCTTTCACGCATATCTATCTCAAGTCAAGTGTGTCGTTCCCGCTACCCGTCTAATGTCAGTATTCAGTGTTGTTTTGGAAGTTCGCTTGTCACAACCTTTACCTACTTTCGTTGTTGTTTTGTTATCTAAGTTTTGAAGTTTTTTTACTGTTGAAATATGCCTCTCAATTATTCACCTGCCGACCAATTAGATATTGTGTTTGTTTATGGACTTTGCAATGGGAATTCACGAGCAGCCGTGAGAGAGTATCGGATGAGGTTTCCTGAAAGACTCGTCCCACACCATAGCACCTTTGTCCAGGTTTGTAAATCATTTGTTTATTGAAACTATTTACATTCATTGATAATGCCAAAAACTGTTTTGAAATTTAATCATTGGGACATTAAAAACATAACAAGGGGCTACCAACTTTTAAAATGTAAATCGAACTTTAGGTGATTTGTAATCAATGGTCACGAAACGGCGTTTTAAAAAGTTTAATTTTAATATCTAATAAATGCATCATTCACTGCAATTAAATTCACTCCCTTTCTCACCATGTGATTATTTAAATGACTTACAATTCAATTTCATCCCTGTGAATCTAAGATATCAACCATTCCTAGTTAAGAAAAATATGAATTAAAACACTGTGTACTATTTAACTGTAAAAAAATGAAATAAATGAAGAGAAAACCTAAGTTTTCTAATATGTGCCTAAAATAAGTGTTATTTAAAAATAAAATGAGTGCAAAAGCCCGCGTCCATTTATTTGACATTTACTACTGAGCTGAATAATAAAAGTTGTTTTGTTTCAGATGTATCAACGACTGCGTGACAATGGCATCGGACGGATTGAAGGCGCTGGCGGAGGACACAATATTGTTCCCGTGGCAGTTGAGCAGAGAATCCTCAACTTGATCACCGAAGATCCTACGCTGTCCGTGCAGAAATGAAAGAAAATCCTGTAAACTTAAATATTCAAAATATAACAAGACTGCACGCTTGCATTGAAAATAATGGCAGTCATTTCGAACAAATGCTCCAATAAAAAATATTACGTAACCTACATGTCCGCATTTTCATTTATTATTTATTTGGTAAAATTCTCACAATGTCATTCATATCAATGCACGTGCGTGAAGGCAACAGCTGTTATTAGCAAGTGTGTCGAAAAGCGTCTTGGCTCTTTCCTACACACTAAATAATAATAGTAAAAAATGAGACGAATGCTGCCGCTGAACGAGCTAAAAAGCCCCCCAATACGTAAGAATATTATTCAACGAACTCGATTAAAATGTTGCCAGATGGGTTTTTAATCACTTTAATTTGACTTCAAAAAATAATTAATTCCATTACACGTAAAAATTATTAAAATATTTCCAAGTAATATTAAATACAAATTACAGTACTTTGAACCTTCACAATAAATTTATTTGATTTAAATTTAGTTTGTAGAATTCCATTTCAATTTTAAGAAATTTATTATTTTTAACAGTATTATTATTAAATCTACAAAAAACAGTTTATTTATAAACAAGTTCTGCTAGTTGTAATTATTATTACGAGTGACAGCTGTTTCGCCTTCTGATGGCATTATAAAACTGTGTCAAATGTTTCTTTATATTAAATAATGACTTTGTAATCACCATAAAGTTATTATTTAATTTAAACTATAATGTCACATTACAAAGTAAATGTTTCATTGAACAAATTAAATGTTTCTATTTTTATTATTCTATGGCTTTATTGATTTGAGCACCTGCTTTCAATGCTATTATGCTATGGCTTTATTGATCAGAGCACCTGCTTTCAATTGAAATTTATTCGCACATTCAACGGAGTGGAGTTTATGAGTAAACGCATTAATTTAAAAGAGGAACATACATTTGATTATTATTTTTAATATCGATATTTGTATCTCACAATAACAGCAACCAAAATCCGATATACGAGTACCTACACAATTATTATGTTGAATTGGGGTAAGTTGTATGGCTAAGGGAAGGATTGGAAGGTGAGGAAGTACCTGGCTATTCAGATCTGGTCACCAAATACGGCTAGTCATTTCAAGCAACGTTTCAATTCTGAATTATGATCTTTCACCAGGGCGAGAGTATCTTCCACTGAACGATGAAAGGAGTTATAATATAATTATAAGTCGGGAATGGATGACATGGCAAAATCGTGTGAATCAAATTGGTACCTTCGTGAGTCGGGCCATGTCAAAATTCAGAATAAAAAAGGGTGTGTACGAGCCTGCTGCGAAATGGCGTATGGTTAAGAATATTTTTTTTAAATTGTAGTGGTAATTTTTTGTCGAGTTTTTAAAAAAATTACGAAGTTTTAAATAAAATAAAATTTAATAATTATTAAATTTTGCAATCTGGCAACATTAATTCACCCATGCATTCTTGACGTGTTCGCGTTTGAAACGCGTGTTGATTTGCGACGTTGCTTTCACACTTTGACAAAAGATAAAACAGTGGTGACGTGTGGTGAAAATATGAATAATAAATTTTTTATAGAAAAAAAAAGTTACCGGACAGAAAAGTGGCCATAACATTTTTTACTCCAAATATGCTCAGGAATCGCTGGTTAAAGTTTGTCGGGTACGTGCCGATACACCCTGTATATTTCAATTCAAAAATTTCCACAAAAATAATCACGTGGCTACTTAGAAATCTATAAATTTAAAACTAGTGTTTCTCAACTCCATTACGCCTATCAAGGTATTACATTTTTTAATGCCCTCCCGTTTAAAATCAAAACAGAAAAAAGGATAATTGTTTCAATTCACAAATCAAACAATTATTAGATAACTCAAACAGTAATTACAGTTTTAATTTTTTCTTTAATATTATAAAACTCTCTATTGTATGTAAATTTAAAAAAAAAAATCCTCTAAAAAGATTCGATCAGGACTTTCGAAATATGAATGTACTATGTTTATATCTTGAATTCGCCTTATTGTTGCATTTCTAGTATCATGTCTTCTTATTTTGTAGTAACTATCGTATACAACACAAACTGTATCTATGTTACATTCTCGATGTACTTATATTGCTATACTTACGATTTCTGTCGCTACATGGCGCTGCTCCCCAATTCAAACACGAGAAATCTTTCTCTATTGAATTGGGCACTTTCTTTTAAATAAATTTATACTTTTTTTGTAATTAGATATTATGATATATATGTACTATTAAATGTTTTACATGATTTATGTTAAATAAAATATATATTGTTGTTTATTTTCCAATTGTAATTTTCCAACTATTTACATCTAATATAATGATTTGTTTAACTTCAGTTTTTAACTCGTCTTTAATGTACGCAATTACGGTATAATTTTTTGTTTCTTTGATATAATTGAGAGAGGAGCGTAATTTAAGATTTGCAATTGATCCAAGTTTTTATTAACGCTGCACACATTTATTTGGAGAATACAATAATTATTTCTCATAGGCGGTAGTTAATTATACAACATGGTACCACAAAACATTATCCAAGCTAGAATAATTAATCGTATGATTCTTCACAATGCTGGTATAATAGATGACGTTTTATTTTATAAATGGAGTCAGTAAATATATCAGCAATACCTCCAAACTTATTCCCCAGATCAAGAATAGCATGGGTTAGTGAGTGTGAATGATAGTTGGTTGTATACGTGTTGCAGAAAAATGTTTCATTTTGTCTTGTGTTCCTCGTCGGTAGATGGAATGACGTATGAATATGAACTTAGAGAGGTTGGTAAAATAAACGAAATAAAAGATTCGTATTTTAGATGTATTTTTTTAATAAACAATCAAATAATTTGCCAGGCCAGATCAAAACGATGTAAAAAAACGAAGACAAATTCCAAGAAAATTTTGTAACAATATTCGACATTCGTGGAAAACGTTTAATTTGGTTACTAGTCCCTTCGAGGCGTCAGTTTCCTCACTCCGTACGACACGTTTTACATTACACTATGTTGGTACTGGAGAAAGCTTAGCAGAAAATCTAGTAGGGGTTGTACTTGTTGTACTTGATGGGCCTGTAGGGATCGTACTTGTCGTACTTGTTGTACTTGGGTTTCACCCGAAACCTTGCTGACTCGAAATTACAGAAAAATGGACAATTAAAATTGTGTCGCTGTTTTCAAAGAATACATTGCGATATACTCGTCAATGCTATGTACAATGATTGGAGAATTGTTACAATTTGTGGGGAATGCGTCTACTCCTGGCGGTTTCTTGCTGTTTAATTCCAATTATTTTTTCTTTATCAAAACACTTATCTGTATCTAAATAGTTGCAAGCTTATTCAACTTATTCTTTTATCAGAGTCTTAAAATCTTTCAGTATGAACAATTCTGTGGTACCAAATTATTTTTCAGGACATTAATAAACTTAAATATTATATAAAAACCTCAGAGCACATTTGAAATGGTGATCTTAATTATAATAAAAGAACAATAATTGTTCCTAAGCATGCAAATAAATACGGACAAAGATCCTCGCATTAGATGACAATAAATTTCTGCTTTTGAATGTTTTCTTTAGTCGTTTACAGATGGCTAAGAAACGTGATATATTTCATAACCTTTAGATTCGTACAGGATGGTAACCACTTGACCCCGGGGACAATCGAAATGTCAGTTCATAAGATAAATACATTATAAAGGAACGAAGACAGAAAGTGAAGTATTATTAACCCATTACATTAAAAAATAATCCCATGTAGACAAAATTAACATAGGTACTGTTAGAATCCATTTCGTAAATCTTTTGGATTAAGTGAAAAAGAAAAATACATAATGAAACTAGAAAGATAGACAAGTTGTATAAGAACATACCATTACAGAAGCAAAGAGCACGAAGGCGACGAGGAAGATAGCGGAGAGCTGCATGTTGATTGTCTTATTCAAGCGAAAAAACTGTTGCCAGAAATGCATTCCCTGTAGCTTTTATACTAAATCTCTCGGTACTAAAGTCATATTGATCTTCGAAAGAATGTGTGACCACTTTCAACAATGTTGACAAAAATATGGTTGGTCAGTTACAGTTGGCCGGTGTGGACTTAGCAAAGGCTATTTATGTATTAAGTTTACCATAACACGAAGGCTTCTACCCTGTGAAACAGGAAAACCTTCACTTCTTGAGGTCCTGCGTTGCATTTAGAGTCGGACGGTGGACCCGGGCAGACTGAAAGGAACGAAGGACCGAATCCAAGATATCGAATCCATGTGGTTGAATTCAGAATTGGAAACGAGTTTGTAAAATAAGTGGAAATACCGATCTCCACTGTCGGCATAGATAAAGCACGGCGGAAAATGGCACTATAAGAAGTAGAGACAGAAAATTGGTCATTACTATCTAGTGAGGTAGGTACCTCTTTATAAAACGTAATTCTTCGTTAAAGGGCGTATTCACGCTATTAAAAAATAAATTAAAAATTGATTAAAATGCTTTCCAATGCAATGTTATTAAATGTTTTGATTCAAACACCTTGTATCACTTATAAGCCTCCTGTAATAGGCCTCATAGTATCTGTATGATATCGTTTAGGACAGTGATGCACGACCCGCCCTTTTTCGAACTGCGGTTAATCCTCATTGCGACGACTTACTCATATGATTTTATTTACTCTTAGGGCTCTGTTCTGTTTGGTAAATGTGCTTAGAGAAAACTTTAGACTGTCTTCAAAGTTTGAATCTATCGCTCGAAATAACAAGTTTTTACGTATTAACAACTTTGAAAATGAAACATGCAACCAAAAATAAAAATTAAACGATAGCAGCTGGACTCGAGCCCTGGTGGTTTATCTGGGAACTTGGACTTTAATACACTGAGCTACAGTTGCTAACCCAAGATGTTACCTCAGTAAATTGCATACAACACATACTAGTATTATACAAGTAGCAACAAAGCTTTATGTTTAAACGCAGCTTCATTGATTCTGAATATGTCCATATCCGAAGTGATTCTATTTAACAGCAAGATTGACCTCCCCACCGCCATGACCATTGGCAAGTTGGTCATGCAGGGCGGGAGATAAAACAGTCTATGCTGTCAGTGACGGGAATAACCACCGGGATCCATGATAGCCGAGTTTTCGAACCATCCGCAAATCAGTCTGAAGAAATGTGTAACAATGTGTACATCCCTTATGTAAGTCGGTAGGATAGAGCCACGGGTAGTAGCCATACTCCCGCAGATAGTTCTCTTCGCTGAAGCGTGGGTAGTTCCAGATAGTTCTCGACTGTTGTTATACACACACAGATGAGCATTTTGATAGAAATAGCTGTTACTTCTTGATGATGTCACATGACAGCCCAAATTGATGAAATTGAAAATTAGTTTCATCAGTTTTGGAGCCTAGGAGAGCTTAAGATCTTATATAATGTGAAAATATATATTTTCTTCAATCTTTATAGATCGTCAACGCTAATGGGGTATTTTGGCCTCCAATCCAAAATTCAGTTTTGTATGAAACAGACGCCGCAGCCGTTCCCCTTAACTGTAAAATTGCAACTAATTTATTTTGATCATACGCCCATCTGGGCATTCACATGAATTTTTAGAACAGAATATAATGGTATATCGAAAATTATAAATACGTACATAGAGTTATTACATAATAAAGTAATATTTAACAATAGTTTAAAAAAAGTTCAACGGTTACATAAAAAAGAACACTATAACATCATTATAAGACAGATAATGAACGCCATGCCACAACGGCTAAATGTAGGGTTCAATATTTCGTAAATATATCAGCAATACCTCAAAACTTGCTCAGATCGTGCATCCTATTGGTTAGTGAGTGAGGTTATGTACGTATTGCTGAAACATGTTAAATTTGTATTGTGTTCCTCGGCGGTACATGGAATGACGTATGGACGTCGACTTGGAGAGATTGGAAAAATGAACGAAATAAAAGATTCATATTTTAGATATATTTTTTAATAAACCTTCAAATCATTAGTCAGGCCGGATCAAACGATGTAAAAAACGAAGAAAAATTCCAAGAAAATTTTGTAACGATATTCAACATTCGTGGAAAATGTTTAATTTAGTTACTAGTCCCCTCAAGGCGTCAGTTTCCTCACTCCGTACGACGAGTTTTACATTACACTATGTTGGTACTGGAGAAAGCTTAGTAGACAATCTAGTAGAGGTTGTACTTGTTGTACTTGACGGGTTTGTAGGGATCGGACCTATCGTACTTGTTGTACTTGGGCCTCACTATTCTAGCGGAGCTGACCTGAAATTATGAGAAAATGGACAATTAAAAAGTGTGTCGCTGTTTTCAAAGAACAAATTTCGTTAAAATCGCCAATAGTGTGTACAATATTTGAAGAGTTCTTGCAATATATGTGGAATGCCTCTACTCCTGCCGGTTTCTAGCTGATTACCTCCAAGCAATGTTTCCTTGTCAAATCACTTATCTGTATCTAAAGAGTTTTAAACATATTCAACTTATTCTTTTATCAGAGTCTTAAAATTCTTTCAGTGAAAACAATTCTGTTTTACCACTTTGGGTTTGGTTGCTTCTTATCACATTAATAACCTTATGTATTATATTTAAAGAAAACCTTAGAGCACACCAAAAATATTCGTCTCAATTTTAATGAAAAAATAGTAGTTTTTCCTTTAGCGTACAAATAAATATGGACAAAGAACGGCGGATTAGATGATTCCTAGCTGTTTAAATATGTTGCATTCAAATATTTAAAAAAAAAAAGTATGAACTTTAATTAGTTTATGAATACATTAATGGTTTGGCTGCATGAAAGAAATTGTTTGTTTTAGATTATTAGGAAATATCTGTTTTTATTTATATTTTTAAGTTTTAATAAGCTGTAAACAAAAGATAAAAAGATTTTGAAAGAAATTCACCCATCAGCCAAACTAATATAAATTAATTTATTGGGAATTTTAGACTTATGTTTCCAAAATTTCTTTAAGTGGGAGAGGGACGTCGGAGAGTTATTATTTATTAATTCAAAATAATGATAGTATTATTGCGCAATGCGATAAACAATATAATAATTAAACATTGAGTACATTCTGTAGACTTTTATACAAAAAGTCAATAGATGTCTCATATAAATGAAAAATCGGATATTAATCCGAGACACTGTCAAGTTTGCAATTGAGTTCCTTAGGAACTTTGTAATCGTTATAAAGATAGCTGCCAATAATATGGTGTAAAAAATGGAGAATAATAATTACAAATCTCGAATTTGAAATATGAAATCGATGAAGATGACATAAATTGAACCGGCCTCTTTAGCTAAATTGGTAAAGTGGTTTCCCCGGATAGTTTGAGTCCCAGATGCGACTGAAATCTTTTTATTTTCTGTCGTTTTTTTTCCGTTTTCATGTTACATTTAGGTTATGTTAATATAATTTTCTACAATGATTAAAAACAAATTTAATGGATTTCTACTAATTAAACTTAAATACTTCTCACTGCCATCATTATATGGAGAAAACTATTCAATTGAATTTTTTTTTCCATATAATGATGAGGAACAACTGACCGTAAGATTTTATGAGTATCATTAAATGGTATTCAACGTTAAAGAGATTTAAAAAATGGAGAAGTTTTATAAGATCTTACCATTGCAGAAGCAAAGAGCACGAAGGCGACGAGGAAGATAGCGGAGAGCTGCATGTTGATTGTCTTATCGAAGCGATGAAACTGATGCCAGAAGTTCTTTCTCCGAGGCTTTTATATCAAATCTCCCCGTACTAACTTAATAATGGCGTCCAAAAGATTGTTTGACCATTTGCAGCAATGTTGACAAAAATACAGTTGGCTGGTGTGGACTTAACATAGGTAATTTATATATTAATTTTACCGTAACACGAAGCCTGCACGCAGTTGTGGCAAGTAAAAGAGCAAGCAAGCAAAAGAGCTAAAAATAGAAATCTGATACCCGTGTGGCGGTTCTTTCTTTAGTGGATATTCTCTCTTTGCTAAGAATCGAGACCCCCAGTCTAATTTACTCGGTGAATCGGGGAAACTTTCACTCCTTGGGGTCCTGCGTTGCATGGAGAGCCACGGCCACCGACGTTCAGGAGGCCTACTCCTGTTCTTTTCAAGGAAAATTCTTATCTTTTTCCTTTAGCTTAAAGACTTCTTGCATACCTGCGGAATTCCGAAGAGACATAGTAAAAAAAAGCCTAAACAGAAAAACATAAAAACACAAATTGATGAAATGTCTTCAAGTAATACAAGTATTCGAACCAAAATTTTTTAAAACAAATACATTGCATTGTTTTTATTTTTTAAAAGCAGAAATACGCCCTTTAATGAAGCCTTATGTTATGTAAAAAAATACCTACTTCACTATAGAGTAATGAACTTTTTTCTGTCATTACTTCTAAAAATGACATTTTCCGCAACGCTATATCTGTGCCGACCATAGAGGTGGGTCATTCCACTTACTTTACGAACTCGGTTCCGATTCCGAGATCAGCTACAAGAACTCGATCCTTCGTATTGCTCCTTTGAGTATGGTCGCTTTTCGTTTTAGAATCCGATGATTTATGTAATGTTTACTTTTTTTAACACGATTCATTAAAACATTCTTAACATAGATATTTTGGATGCCAGGTATTGAAAAAGATTTGCATTTTTTTTTGTTGGCGTTCTTACGGTCTTTATAATTTTCTGTTTTACACTAGAATATTTACTAGATTTTTATAACTGATCTAAAGTTCATTCTTTTTATTTGTTTTTATTCTTAGGAACCATTAATCCTTTATTAAAATTGAGAGGAGTATTGTAAGTGTGCTCTAGTCTATTTGTATTAAATATAGGGTTATTAATGTGCTGAAATATAATTTTGTACCACAGAATTGATCTAACTGAAAGGATTTTGAGACTCTGATAAAAGTATGGAATATTATGACTGTGTTCGTATAAACTTTTATGAGCTAATAATTTATCCAATGAATTATTGGTACTGATTGAACATGATTAATGCTTCTTTTACAGGAAACCCCCGGGCTGTAATTCCATACCTTATAACAGATTCCGCTAATGATAAATAAATTATTCGAAGTGAACAGATTATAACAAAGAATTTTAATTTAAATAATCTACTAACAATTGATCTTAATCGTACACAAACCTTATTTATTTGTAAAACCCACTTGAAAAAACAATCAATAATGACACCTAAATAAATATATGATTTCACAAGTTCAACATTTTCTCATGTACACGATGCGGGAATGCCATTGTGTAAACAGTCTGAAGTATGTGTTTTTATTTCAGGTGTAATATATACCTTTGCATTTGGGGATCTCATGTGCATCAATCTAGTTTTTTTGCATTTATAATTAATCCAGAGTCATGAGACTATTTTAAAAGTTCAATGTAGTCTTTTTGTAAAAGGTCCATACATGTTTGCAAATCACTGCTAGAAATTACCAAAACAGTATCATCGGCATAAACACTTTTCACTAAAAATATGGCGAATGCAAGTTATGGAATCATTAAATATTCCCGTGGGTTCATTATTCAGGCATTTAAATCCATAAAATTAATGTAGCTGTTGTAGATATTCATATCTTTGAGGGTTAACGTTTTATCAGATCGATACTTATGTCTACGATAAACAAAATATTATCGGATTAAAAACACAGCATCTTCCTTGAGACTCTCAGGGACGATACTGTGTTTTTACTTATGATGGCTATATATTTCAATTCAAAAATTTCCACAAAAATAATCACGTGGCTACTTAGAAATCTATAAATTTAAAACTAGTTTTTCTCAACTCCATTACGCCTATCAAGGTATTACATTTTTTAATGCCCTCCCGTTTAAAATCAAAACAGAAAAAAAGGATAATTGTTTCAATTCACAAATCAAACAATTATTAGATAACTCAAACAGTAATTACAGTTTTATTTTTTTCTTTAATTTTATAAAACTCTCTATTGTATGTAAATTTAAAAAAAAAAGAAAGATCCTCTAATAAGATTCGATCAGGACTTTCGAAATATGAATGTACTATGTTTATATCTTGAATTCGCCTTATTGTTGCATTTCTAGTATCATGTCTTCTTATTTTGTAGTAACTATCGTATACAACACAAACTGCATGTATATTACATTCTCGATGTACTTATATTGCTATACTTACCATTTCTGTCGCTAGATGGCACTGCTCCCCAATTCAAACACGAGAAATCTTTCTCTATTGAATTGGGCACTTTTTTTAAATAAATTTATGCTTTTTTTGTAATTAGATATTATGTTATATATGTACTATTAAATGTTTTACATGATTTATGTTAAATAAAATATATATTGTTGTTTATTTTCCAATTGTAATTTTCCAACTATTTACATCTAATATAATGATTTGTTTAACTTCAGTTTTTAACTCGTCTTTAATGTACGCAATTACGGTATAATTTTTTGTTTCTTTGATATAATTGAGAAAGGAGCGTAATTTAAGATTTGCAATTGATCCAAGTTTTTATTAACGCTGCACACATTTATTTGGAGAATACAATAATTATTTCTCATAGGCGGTAGTTAATTATACAACATGGTACCACAAAACATTATCCAAGCTAGAATAATTAATCGTATGATTCTTCACAATGCTGGTATAATAGATGACGTTTTATTTTATAAATGGAGTCAGTAAATATATCAGCAATACCTCCAAACTTATTCCCCAGATCAAGAATAGCATGGGTTAGTGAGTGTGAATGATAGTTGGTTGTATACGTGTTGCAGAAAAATGTTTCATTTTGTATTGTGTTCCTCGTCGGTAGATGGAATGACGTATGAATATTAACTTAGAGAGGTTGGTAAAATAAACGAAATAAAAGATTCGTATTTTAGATATATTTTTTTAATGAACAATCAAATCATTTGCCAGGCCAGATTAAAACGATGTAAAAAAACGAAGACAAATTCCAAGAAAATTTTGTAACAATATTCGACATTCGTGGAAAACGTTCAATTTGGTTACTAGTCCCTTCGAGGCGTCAGTTTCCTCACTCCGTACGACGCGTTTTACATTACACTATGTTGGTACTGGAGAAAGCTTAACAGAAAATCTAGTAGGGGTTGTACTTGATGGGCCTGTAGGGATCGTACTTGTCGTACTTGTTGTACTTGGGTTTCACCCGAAACCTTGCTGACCCGAAATTACAGAAAAATGGACAATTAAAATTGTGTCGCTGTTTTCAAAGAATACATTGCGATATACTCGTCAATGCTATGTACAATGATTGGAGAATTGTTACAATTTGTGGGGAATGCGTCTACTCCTGGCGGTTTCTTGCTGTTTAATTCCAATTATTTTTTCTTTATCAAAACACTTATCTGTATCTAAATAGTTGCAAGCTTATTCAACTTATTCTTTTAAATGTCAGTTCATTAGATAAATACATTATAAAGGAACGAAGACAGAAAGTGAAGTATTATTAACCCATTACATTAAAAAATAATCCCATGTAGACAAAATTAACATAGGTACTGTTAGAATCCATTTCGTAAATCTTTTGGAGTAAGTGAAAAAGAGAAATACATAATGAAACTAGAAAGATAGACAAGTTGTATAAGAACATACCATTGCAGAAGCATAGAGCACGAAGGCGACGAGGAAGATAGCGGAGAGCTGCATGTTGATTGTCTTATTCAAGCGAAAAAACTGATGCCAGAAATGCATTCCCTGTAGCTTTTATACTAAATCTCTCGGTACTAAAGTCATATTGATCTTTCTATGAAAGAATGTGTGACCACTTTCAACAATGTTGACAAAAATATGGTTGGTCAGTTACAGTTGGCCGGTGTGGACTTAGCAAAGGCTATTTATGTATTAAGTTTACCATAACACGAAGGCTTCTACCCTGTGAAACAAGAAAACCTTCACTTCTTGAGGTCCTGCGTTGCATTTAGAGTCGGACGGTGGACCCGGGCAGACTGAAAGGAACGAAGGACCGAATCCAAGATATCGAATCCATGTGGTTGAATTCAGAATTGGAAACTAGTTTGTAAAATAAGTGGAAATACCGATCTCCACTGTCGGCATAGATAAAGCACGGTGGAAAATGGCACTATAAGAAGTAGAGACAGAAAATTGGTCATTACTATCTAGTGAGGTAGGTACCTCTTTATAAAACGTAATTCTTCGTTAAAGGGCGTATTCACGCTATTAAAAAATAAATTAAAAATTGATTAAAATGCTTTCCAATGCAATGTTATTAAATGTTTTGATTCAAACACCTTGTATCACTTATAAGCCTCCTGTAATAGGCCTCATAGTATCTGTATGATATCGTTTAGGACAGTGATGCACGACCCGCCCTTTTTCAAACTGTGGTTAATCCTCATTGCGACTCTTACTCATATGATTTTATTTACTCTTAGGGCTCTGTTCTGTTTGGTAAATGTGCTTAGAGGAAACTTTAGACTGTCTTCAAAGTTTGAATCTATCGCTCAAAATAACAAGTTTTTACGTATTAACAACTTTGAAAATGAAACATGCAACCAAAAATAAAAATTAAACGATAGCAGCTGGACTCGAGCCCTGGTGGTTTATCTGGGAACTTGGACTTTAATACACTGAGCTACAGTTGCTATCCCAAGCTGTTACCTCTTTTTATCGGTATCGTCCTTCGATTTATAAGAACTGTTAATATTATCTTCAATTGATTCCCACCTGTTTTCTTGTTCTCCACCTTTTTATCATGATTACAAGCTTCTACCCGAACCATTAGATAATGTCTCAGATGTACATCCAATTTTTAATTATAAGGGATATCTATTTGTTTTTTTCTACAAGCGTAAGCGCCCTAAGTCTTAAACTTTGAAAGCAAGGTCCCTGATAAAACATGATGTCCTGGGTTCGAGTCCCAGCTTCTATCGTTAACTTTTTTCTTTTCTTTTGTATTTTCGGTTTGTTTGTTTTTTTTTTTATTTTCTTATTTGAATACCCCACAAGAGTTCCAACTGCTCCCAACCGTCTGGAGCCAGTGAGACTATGGCATCCCCAATTAGAGTATGTTGGGTTGCTGAAGGTATTGGGGAGGGGAAGGAGAAGGGGTAGGGGAAGAGGAAGGTGGGTCCCCCGACATGACTAAAAGCCATTTCAAGCAACGTTTTAATTCTGAATGGTGGTCTTTCACCAGGGCGATACTGAGAGTATCTTCCACTCTGGAACGTGCACAAATATACTACATATTATTTTTAAATGAATTAATCGTGGAACAGCACAAATTAATTAAATAAAATTTACTTGCGCACGCCGGGATTTGAACCCATTGCTGTTTCATTTTGAGAGTTGTTCATATTAATAGTTGTTAATGATGACAAATATTTTACAATGAGGATTATAAGCGTCTTGAAGTTATTCCAGAAATGAATATTCAAGGATTTTGTTTTTTTTTAAATTCTGAAGATTTCTTGAATAATTTTTTTTCGGAATCTGTTCTTCAGAAACAACGATAAAAATCAACGTCGTTTATTTGTTTGTCTTTGGGCCTACCAAAATATTGGCTCTTTTTTGAAGCCGCTATATGTGGTATTTTTAATGGCTTCCAAATGTTTTTTTTTCTAAAAAAAACATTTAGGTAATAGAAGGGAATTCCATTGTGATAAAAACTGACAGCCTTTCTTGGTTTGGACTTGGGAATTAAAAAAATTTCACTGCGCCGCTTTTTTGTGATTTGTATATCAAATGTGTTCAAAAGCTACCCTTTTGTGGGTTAGTAACACTACTGACTAATGTCAACTATGTCAAATTGTATGTTCCCCAACCCTTGCGGTCCGCGTACAAATTGAAAATTTATAATATTGCCCTCCGACTGAAAAGGTTGTGCATCACTGCATATTGAAATATGCCACAAGTAAAAACTGATCTGTCTCATGTTGTGAAAAAAGACAAAAACAAATAAAAAGACTGCCTTCTTAAGCATAAACGCAGTTATTTCCAAAAAAATAACATGTACTCGATAGCTTGGTTCGCAGGACCTTCATCTTGCAATCTGTCGTATAGAATCCAATTCTTACGGTGTGTTCAAACTGAACATATTTTTATAAACATGACATTATGAGCGGAACGCCCGTTAACAGCTTTATGAAAACGGGTCGTTTCGCCAACTCGTTTTTATATGTAATTCGGCTTGCATGTGGAACGAGCTGGTAGAAACTATATTTCCTCCTACATCGAGGCCTGTTTGGATAATTTCCTTCCTACAGATCCGTCCTTCACTCGCTCCACAACGTTGACCAGCTGCATGGTGATAAAGTCCCCTGTGTGTACACCGCAAAGGCAGGTTCGCTCTTGTGATGTGTCACTTTAAATAAACTGTTAGTGAAAAGGTGTTTATTTGAAGAGACAATTTAGCTGTCGTAACACAACTAAAAATATAATATTTAAAAATATGGGCATCAGTCAGTAAAGCTTCTAATCTATTGCGAATATTTATGGATTATGTTGGTACGTATCGGAATGTATTTTTGTGGTTTTAATAATTACTGCAAGTAATCTACAAACTAAAGCATTTTTTACATCAGGAATTATAATCATAAATAGTAAAAAATAATAATAGTGGTCCTAAATGGCAACCTTGAGGAATGCCATACGTGGACTTTATTGTCAACGAGAAAGTGATAATAATACGTCATATTAAAATAATTTATTTATTAGAAAAAGAAGTAATTGGGAGCACCTTGATAGACTTATCAACTAACTAATGATTTCAAAAAACAAATCAAAACCTGCATCAAAGAAATCAAAGAAGAGGAGTTTTCCAGTATCTTGAAAACATAGAACTGCAACTGGTTTCTTTATTGGCAAACGCTCCTTCTTTCGTTCTTGTAAGTACATCTTTCTTTTCATACATATTATTCTTTTGACTCTCGACTTTCTCCCTTCAATCTGTTCATGTCTAATCATGACAATTGACCACGAGGTTAGTTAAATTGCCTCGGAGAAATTGCAGACTTTTCGAAATGACCTGTAGAAAATTTGATTATAAACTCACTATTAACTTATTAGAATGGTTATTTTTTTATAGTTTTCTTAATTGTATTATAAGTAAACATTTAATAAACATATTGAAAACTTGGCTAGGTGAATGAAACTATTTGTATTAGATAATAAGGAAATATTTTTTATGTACGATTTATTGTTGCCTTTCACGTTATTATTATTTTTTTTTAATATTTTTCTAGAAATATTTTTGAGTAAAATTTTTGAGAAATTATTATGCTTTAAGTATGTTACATATGTTTTATTTTATATATATTGTAACCTTGACTGTATATTTAGGATAGAGTTTTGAATTACCAGCTCCCGTTAGACAAATTCCAAAAAAAGTAGTTTATCTGGACTTTTTGCATTACATTTTTAGTACTATGTCTTAATAATTTTAAATAAATATTTATTCTATTGCAAAATAAAACGGTTTGCATAAAACACTAGGCATCCTCAGTAATAACAAATGTAGAGATAAACCAAAATAAGTGTGATATTGCGGGTCCGTGTGCCCAGCAAGTTAAATTTTATTTAACTCTTGGTAAAATTGAAATTTAGTTTCATTTGCCCGTCTGGAGTCTAGGAGAGCATAAGATCTTATATAATTTGTAGATAAATATTTATTTGAAACTTCATCGTTACCAGGGATTAACTGTAAAGTTGCAATTTATTCATTTGATTATATGCCCGTCTGGACTATGTATTTTTAGAAGAGAACCACAAATCACTAACGCTACATGATCCACGCTACAATATTTAATTGCAGGATTCATCAAAGCGCTGGTATAGATGACGATTTATTTTATAAATGTAGTCTACAAAAATATCATCAATAATACCTCCAAACTTGTTGTCCAGATCATGCATCCTATCGGTTAGTGAGTGTGACTGATAGTTGGTTGTGTACGTGTTGTATAAAAATGTAACATTTTGTCTTGTGTTCCTCGTCGGTACATGGAATGACGTATGGACGTCGATTGAGAGAGATTGGGAAAACAAAAGAAATGAAAGATTCATATTTTAGATATGGTATTTATTAAACAATCAAATCATTTGTCAGGCCGGATCAAAAAGATGTAAAAAACGAAGAAAAATTCCCAGAAAATTTTGTAACGATACTCAACATTCGTGGATGTTTAATTTGGTTACTAGTCCCTTCAAGGCGTCAGTTTCCTCACTCCGCAACGCGTTTTACATTACACTATGTTGGTACTGGAGAAAGCTTAGTAGACAATCTAGTAGAGGTTGTACTTGTTGTACTTGATGGGCCTGTAGGGATCGTACCTATCGTACTTGTTGTACTTGGGCTTTACAATTCCAGCAGAGCTGACCTGAAATTGCGGAAAAATGGTCAATTGAAATTGTGGCGCTGTTTTCAAAGAACACAAATTTTCGATAAAATCATCGATGTTACGTTATGTAAACAGGCTAGGTCACACTAAAAATACTCCTCTCAATTTTAATGAAAGAAAAATAATTGTTCCTGAGCATGCAATTAAATATGGACAAACAACCTTAGTTTAGATGAGAATAACTTTTCTGCGTTTGAATAATTTCTTAGGCGTTTAAGCATTGCTATGGATCGTGATTTACTTCGTGATCTTTGGAATCGTAGTACAAGATGGTAACCACTTGACCCCGGATACCATAAGTTTCAGTTCAAAGGAGAAATACGTTATAAAATCAGGAAGATGGAAAGTGAAGTATTATTAACCGATTACATAAAATAGATGACAAGGGAGACAAAATAAATGTAAGTACTATTAGAATCCATTTCAAAAATCTTTTGGAGTAAGTGCAAAAGAAAAATACATAAAAATGATACTAGAAAGACAGAGAAGTTTTACAAGACCATACCATTGCAGAAGCAAAGAGCACGAAGGCGACGAGGAAGATGGCGGAGAGCTGCATGTTGATTGTCTTATCGAAGCGAGAAAACTGATGCCAGAAATGCATTCTCTGTAGCTTTTATACTAAATCTCTCGGTACTAAAGTCATATTGATCTTCGAAAGAATGTGTGACCACTTTCAGCAATGTTGACAAAAATACGGTTGGCCAGTTACAGTTGGCCGGTGTGGACTTAACAAAAGCTATTTTTGCATTAAGTTTGCCTTAACACGAAGCCTGCATGCAGTTGTAGCAAGTAAAAGAGCTAGCAATTATAAATAAAAATCTGATACCTGGGTGGCTGTTCTTTCTTTGGTGGTTTTTCTTTCTGTTAAGAATTGAGATCCTTACTTTAATTTACCCTGTGAACTAGGGAAACCTTTGGGTCCTGCGTTGCAAGGAGAGTCGGACGGTGGACCCGGGGGGACCGAAAGGAACGAAGGACCGAGGCCGAGAAATCGAGTCCGTGTGACTGAACTCGGAATTGGAACCGAGTCCGTAAAATAAGTGTAAAGACCGATCTTTGCGATCGGCATAGCGCGTCGGAAAATGGCACTTTTAGAAGTAGTTACATAAAATTGGTAGTTACTATCTATTGAGGTATATCTATTACAAAACGTAATTCTTCGTCAAAGAGCGTATTCATGCTATTAAAAAATAATAAAAAAATTATTGAGATACTTTACAATACAATGTTATGTTTTTAAAGGTTTCGGTTCAAAAACCTTGTATCACCATTGTCACAATTTTAGACATTGGAAAAAAATCATTGGCATACAACTCTAAACTTGGTATAGAGCTATATGACAGGGCGTACGCAGTGCGTTCAAATTAACAAACGAAAAAGGGAAACCTCTCCTAATCAACTATGGTGTACCGCAAGGAAGCGTACTGGGACCCATATTATTTCTAATGTACATCATTCATAACTGTAACCTACAGATGAGAGGAAGAATCATTAGTTTTGCTGATGACACCGTTATTTTATTTAATGGAAGAGGTAGGAAAAATACCTACAAAGAAGCGGGACATGGACTTGGTCTTGTCCAAAAATGGCTTAATAGAAATTCTCTCACACGTAATGTCAATAAAACAAAATATTTCACATTTTATATAACAGCCAGAGGACAGCCGACTGATGACTATTTTCTCAAATTACGTAAATACCAAGGAATCTTTCAACATAATCAAGGATTGTCATGCCTCTGTCCCACAATAGCGCATTCTAAAAGCATTATTAAAATCGATGAACATCTCAGATGAAATTCGCACATCGATATCATTACAAAAAAAATACCAAATAAATGTAGTTCTTTAGAAACATCCGTTATATCCTCAACATAAACGATATAAAAATAAGTTTATTATTATTATTATTATTTTTTTTTTAATTACTAATTATTTTTATTGAGATTTAAGAACCTCATCGTAATATTTAATCATTGAAGAAGAAAATATTAACATAACCTAAATGAAAGATGAAATGCCAAAAAAAAAATAAAAATTGCCCCGGATAGGCAGAGGACCTGGGTTCGAGTCCCAGATGCGACTGAAATATTTTTAGTTTCTGTCCTTTTATCCGGTTTCATATTTCATTTAGGTTATGTTAATACTATCTTCTTCAATGATTAAGTTTATTATTCTTTGTGTCAATCACGAATTGAGTATGGGATAACCGGTTGGGGATCTGCCTCGGGCACTCACACAGAACGGCTCAAGATAGCCCAAAGAGGAATAATTAGGACACTTCTGAAAGTCCCGGTTAGAAATCCGACAGATGAAATATTTAAAAACTATGATGTTTTTAATATGAAAAAAAAACTTTACTCAATAACGTCTTATTTAAACGTTTTTTAAATATATCTGAATACTCCACTGCCGAACATAAATACACAACCAGAGCAATAAATCAAACTATAACGGTTATACCCAAATTTAATACATCTTTCGGACAGAGGAATATTAAATTTCATGCTTCAAAACTTTATAATGCCTTACCAAATCAATTAGAAAAAATTACAGAAATGAATATCTCTAAAAATAAAGTGAAAGCATGGCTGATAAATATGAGTGATTATGAACTTGCAAACCACAGGGTGGCGCAAAATTACCGTTATGGTCGGAATGAAATGGCATAATCAAGCCGTTGTTGGTAGTCTATCGGCTTCAATTCTTGCACAAGCTGAACCTTATACGGGAACATGTGCAATGTGGCCAAAATCCTCTGAAGGGACCTCCGCGATAGCCCCAGTTGTGCCGAACGTCTTCTTGTTGATGTTTCTGGTCTGTCCTGCACACTATCCACAACACGTTGGATATTTTTTTTCCGTGTGATCCGTACGTGGTCTTCCGGTACATGGAAGGTGTCTTACTATACCATGTTGTCGAAAATTTGCAAGCAGGCGGTTTATTGTTGGTGCTGAAGGTCCAGTACGCACATTAACAAATTCCCCAAGTTTTCTTCACAAAATTCTGAAATAAAAATAAAAAATATAAATAAAATTAAAAAGTTATTAAACATTCAAACCATAACGGTAGGTTTGCGCCACCCTGTACTTATATATACTGTCCTTATAATTATGCTTTCTACTTAAAAATGATTACTAAAGTCACATACATGTAAAACTTTTGAATATAAATTAATAATAACAACAAAAAATAGCGCCCTTGAGGTGATTTTTCACAAAAACGGCGCTATACAAATCATCCAACTATTATTATTATTAAAAAAAGCTTGTTAATATTTCATTAAGGTATGTATCCACATAATCTCTTTCTGTCTAGGATTGGTTTACCATGTATCTCCAAGTACCGCATTCAGAATGTGCCTTTAAGCCTCAGGAAAAGCATAAATAATTTCGCTTAAAAAGAACGATAATGGCCCATCCGGTATCAATAGAACGTCGTTTAGGACAGTGAGGCATGACCCGCTGCCTGCCAGTCCTTTTTGTGCCACCAATCTTTTAATAAATGTAACATCCATAGAAAAGGAGGATAAAATAGCAACTGCAAAACTATCGTCTCCATACTTAAATTTTCTAATAAAACTGTGTTCATGTGAAGCGACCTGCCCGCTACAGGTAAGTATGTTTTTCTGTATCTGTTTGTACATAATTAGATATAGAATAGGAAGTATGATGTGTACAGCGCTCTTTAGGTGATTTTTCACAAAAACGGCGCTATACAAATCATCCAATTATTATTATTATTCGAAAAGTTACCGGAAAATATTTTTTAAGGGGTTCTGTTTATTGGTTTCGTATTTAATTCGTAGAAATCCCTTTAATTTTTTTTAGAAAATAAATATTAATCAAATTTTATTCTTGATTTCTGCAAGTATTTTAGTTTTTATTAATACGACAGCTGTTTAGAAGTTCAAGGCCTTTTTCCAACTGTTGTTAATCCACATTGCGACGATGTCCTTATATGATTTTATGCACTCTTTGGGTTCTGTTCTGTTTGGTAAAGGTGTTTAGAGTAGATGTTAGACTGTCTTCAGAGTTTGAATCTAGCGCTTAAAACAACAAGTTGTTTTACATAAGATTAAAATGACAGAACTTTTGGGTTTGAAAGGATACCGGATGAACTTAGAGGGCAGAATTTTTCTTACAGATTTCCCTTTGTCCGGATCCGTGTTTGACGCATTTCCTGTTGTTTTTTAAACATTGAAGATAATATGAAAAATTTTCAAAATAAAACATGAAACCGAAAATAAAAATAACACGGTTGTAGCTGGGACTCGAGCCCTGAACCTCGTGGTTTATCTGGGACCTTGCGCTTTAATCCCCTGAGCTACAGCTACCCCAATCCGTTACATCGTTTTCATCGGTATCATCCTTCGATTTGAACTGTTCATTTTCAATTTAATTTAAAGTCCCCCAACAAAGAAAGGAGTGTAAGAAGAATATATGACGCGAATGTGAATGGAAGAAGAAGTCGGGGACGCTCGAGGAAGACGTGGCACGATCATACGAATACTCGAGCCGGGCCATGTCAGAAGTCGGAATAACAAAAGAGAATGTATGATACGTGTTATGAATGTGAATGAAGCAAGAAGTGTATACCAAGATCTAGTTGTTTGGCGGTCCGTCGTCTCTGCCTACCCCTGCGGGGAAACGGCGTGATGGTTAGTTAGAAAGTTAGTTAATATTCAAGGATTATGTTTTTTTTTTATTCTGAAGATTTCGAAGAAAAGGTTGTATTGTTTCACAATTCATTCATTTAAAATAATATGTAGTATATGTGCGGCACGTTCCAGAGTGGTAGATACTGTCAGTATCGCCCCGGTGAAAGACTCCATTCAGAATCGAAACGTTGCTTGAAATCCATATCTGAATTGTCAGAAATTTCGTCACCTTCCTTCTTTCCCACCTCCTTCCCCTCCTCAATACCTTCAGGCTCACAACATACCCCAATTGGGAATGCCATAGTCTCACTGGCTCCGGACGATTGATAGCAGCTAGGACTCCTGTGTGGTAGCACAGGAGTCCTAGCTATGTGGTGTCCGTGTGCCCGGCAAGCTAATTGTTACCTCATTTTTGGTAAAATTGAAAATTACTTTCATTAGCATGTCTGGAGGCTAGGAGACCCTTAGATCTTACATGAATTGACGATAATTTATTTTTTCAAATATTTATAGTTCGCCATTGCCGCGAGCGCTTAACTGTAAAGATGTAATTTATTTATTTGATTATACCCGATTAGGCCCGTCTGGCCTTTTTCATAGATTTTTAGAGGAGAACATAATGAGCTATCAACAATTGTAAGTACCCATGTAGGGTTGTTAATATTTAAAAAAGTTTAACAGTAACGAAAATAGAAAACTAGAAGTAGGTCACAAATCATTAAGGCTACAAGAATTAATTGTAAGATTCATCAAAGTGCTAGTGTAATAGTGGGTCTATTGGTTATAAGATCTAGACAAGGCCCGACTGGTATTTCTGCAGCTACCCTGAACGGTGTGATCCTGAAGGTGACTGAAGTAACCAAATACCTAGGACACATAATCACCAGTCATCTCATCGATGATGATGATGATATTGACAGTAAAGACGAGCTCTCAGCGTAAAATCGAATATGCTCTGTGGAAGATTTCGCCTTTGTAGTACCGCTGTGAAAGGGACTCTCTTCCTTACCCTCTGCGCAACGTTGTACACGTGCGAACTCTGGGCAACCTATAAAAAGAATAGTATGGAAAGATTCGCGGAACTTCGCGTACAGTACAATAACGCCTTCTGCATAATGTTTGGCCTCCCCAAACATTGCAGCGCTTCCAGTATATTTACGGAGGGGCGAGTTTCCCGTTTTGCAGTCCTTATATAATCCAGGGTGGCTGGAATGAGGGAAAGAATAAACAGCTCCGGGAATATCCTCATCACGGAGGCCCGCCTCAGTCCAGCCTCCAGCATCGACGCATACTGCAGAAAGATATTGGCCCCTCATAATTTAAATGCCGCAGGACCTTGAAGGCTTCGTTTTCACAAAACTTATTTTTTAAATGTTTCTTATTTACATTTTTGTTTTATGTTTTGTGTATCATTCACCTTCTTATTATTATTTTTATAACTATTGTATGTATTTAGTTGTATGGGACGTGTGGGACTGCACTAACCTCCCCACATACCGGAATAAACATTTATTATTATCATTATTAATATTATTAATAGATGACCGTTTATATTATAAATGGAGTCAGCAAATATTTCAACAATATCTCCAAACTTGTTCCCAGATCATGCATCCTATTGGTTAGTGAGTGAGATTGTGTACGTGTTGCGGAAAAATGTTTCATTTTATCTTGTGTTCCTCGTCGGTCCATGGAATGACTTATGGACGTCGACTTACAGAGTTTGGAAAAAAAAACGAAATAAAGGATTCAGATTTTAGAAATATTTTTTAATAAACCATCAAATCATTAGTCAGGCCGGATCAAACGATGTAAAAAACGAAGAAAAATTCCAAGAAAATTTTGTAACGATATTCAACATTCGTGGAAAATGTTTAATTTAGTTACTAGTCCTTTCAAGGCGTCAGTTTCCTCTCTCCGCACGACGCTTTTTACATTACATTATGTTGGTACTGGAGAAAGCTTTGTAGACAATCTAGTAGATGTTGTACTTGTTGTACTTGACGGGTCTGTAGGGATCGTACCTATCGTACTTGTTGTACTTGGGCTTCACGATTCCAGCAGAGCTGACCTGAAATTGCGGAAAAATAGACAATTAAAATTATGTCGCTGTTTTCAATGAACAAATTTCAATAAAATCGTCAATGCCTTGTACAATAATCGGAGAGTTCTTGGAGTGTGTGGAGAATGTACCGAGAGTAAATCATTTTTAATACCGTCCAAATTAAAATTGGATGGTTAATAAAAAAAATCATATAATTAAGTAGTCGCAATGTGATCTAACCACAGTTTGAAAATGACCTTGTACGCGGAAACAGCTGTCGCAATAATATAGATATAAAAGACTCGAAGAACTTAATAACGATGGTTTCATAGACTGCCCTGATATTGTCAGCTTAAGTAAATTTAATATTCCAACTAGAACTACTCGATCTAAAATTTCATTCAATTGTAACAATAATTTCAGGACTGAGTCATTCAAAAATTCTCTTTTACCTAGACTTCCGCAGAAGGTCATAAATTTTCAGACATAGTAGATATGTTGAACTGCTCGGAATACAAATACAAACAGACGATTATTGCATACATCCTCAACAATTATTAATATATGCGTCTAGAGTATAAGTATCAGTGAATTTGGGGTATATTTTGAATATTCACCTTTGTAGCTAATTACTTGGAGTGGTACTTGCATTATTTGATTCATGTATTTGTTGGTTATTTTATCAATGTACCTACTGTGATGTGTTTTACACCAGTGTGACTATTATAACTAACTAAATATTTAAAATCCCATATAGGGCGTATATGAGACAATAAATAAATAAACAACATTATTTCATTCGATTTACATTAAATTAAAAAATATATATATATTATCGGAGTTCTACAAAGTAAATACAAAAACAATTAATATTATTCAATAAACGTTGAAATTATTAAAGAAATTCAAACACTCCTAGTTTGCAGATGACCTAACAGTATTCTAAAATCTACCACTACCATCGTTACATAGAGAAAATATTGTGTGACGATGCAGTGTCGTGATAATGACCAAGTAACTACATTTTTGTAATGCGTATCATTAGATGGTATTCATAAAGAAAAGAGATGTAAAAAATGAAGAAGTTTTATATAAGGTCTCACCATTGCAGAAGCGAAGAGCACGAAGGCTACGAGGAAGATTGCGGAGAGCTGCATGTTGATTGTCTTATCGAAGCGACGAAACTGATGCCAGAAGTTCTTTTTCTGGAGCTTTTATATCAAATCTCCCGGCACCAACGGCTTATTGACATTCAAAAATTGTTTGACCATTTGCAGCAATGTTGACAAAAATACTGTAGACCAATAACAGTTGGCTGGTGTGTACTTAATGACAGTTATTTATGAAGTAATTTTATCATGATACGAAGGCTGCATGCAGTTGTGGCAAGTAAAAAACTACCAATTATGAACAGAAATCTGATACCTTGGTGGCGGTTCTTTCTTTGGTCGATTCCTCTTTTCTGAGAATCGAGACGGCACTCCAATTTCCCCGATGAACCAGGGAAACCATCCAATCCTTGGGGTCCTGCGTTGAATGGAAACTCTCGGACACCGAGATTTAGGAGGCCTATCTTGGTTATTTTAAAAGAAAATTAGATTCTTTTTTTTAATATGAATACCGCACGAGAGTCCCAACTGCACCCAACCGTCTGGAGCCAATGAGACTATGGCATTCCCAATTGGGGAATGTTGTGAGGCTGAAGGTATTAGGAAGGGGAAGGAGAAGAGGGAGATGAAGGTGAGTAAATACCAGGCCATTCAGATCTGGTGACCAAACACGGCTAAAAGCCATTTCAAGCAACGTTTCAATTCTGAGTGGTGGTGGTGGATACTGAGAGTATCTTCCACTCTGGAACGTCTGCAAATATACTACATATTATATTTAAATTAATTAATTGAGAAACAACACAAATTAATTAAGTAAAATTTACTTGCGTACGCCGGGATTTGAACCCGCCACCTTCGGATTCGTAGTCGTGAGCTTTACCCCTAGACCATGGAGGCCGTCAAATCCTTTTATGCTTTTCCTTAGGCACAAAGACTTCTTGCTTAAGAGGACACAATACCCTAAAAAAAAATCCTTTTAGGGCGTTCCTAAAGACCGGTGGGAGGAGTTCGCGGGCGGACCAATTGATCTTTCACGGCGCACTTTTCGTTCGCAGCTAAAAATTATTGCACAGTGTGACATGTCGCGATTTTATTTGGACAAATATAAATGAATTTCTGTATGATATTTAAATGCATTTATGAAAATTAAGTTTATTGTTAGCAATAGTTAGGTTATAATATAATTTACATTGTTTGTGGAAACTAATGGTTCCGTACAGTGGTAAATTATGATCATCTGCAGCATATGAGAGTTCCCAAATAATCATAAATCACACATCCTTTCTTTGGTTATTCATTTTTGTTGGGTGGAAATTTCCGAGGCCAATATAAACTCAAAATCAAACGATTTTCGTTTTTAATTAATTTATTCACGTCAAATATTTGGTCACCTATTTTTGATACTTTTATTTAAATACAAAGTTTTAAAAAATCTTAAAAATAATTTGGTTACATAAACAAAGAATGTTTACGTAGGATACATGTAATTTGAAAAAATATAGTAAAAAATATTGAGGGTGCTACTTAACATATGAATATAAAGCGACAAAATTAGAATCATCAGATGAAAAATGAAACATATATATAAATTACCTATCTAATATTTATTTCAAATAATCGACTGTGTTTAGGAAAAAGTTAAAATTTTACAAAAGAAACGAAAGACGTTACAAGAGTGAGTTTTTCATAACAATAAACAATATATATCAGCGTAAAGGGAGCGCCGTAATAATAATTGTTTTCAATTTAAATAAAGGAGAAAAGAAATCCTTAATACATTTTTTTCAGTGTTGGTATGTTTTGTTAGGAGATTTCTGCATAGAACCAGCCAGTAAGAATATAATTCCACGATTGTATCAATTTCTGACGGCCTCCATGGTAAGGCTCTCGACTACGAATCCGAAGGTCGCGGGTTCAAATCCCGGCGTGCGCAAATACATTTTATTTAATTAAGTATTTTATTTTCATGTCAATACCGCACCAGAGTTTTGACTGTCCAGAGCCAGTGGGACGATAGGATTTCTATTCGGGATATGTTGTGACGGTAAAGGACGTCGGGAAGGGAGAGAGACTGGGAAGAGGAAGTTTGGAAAGTACCTGGCTATTCAGATCTAGTAATCAAACATGGCTAAAGCCAAATCAAGAAACGTTTTGATTATGAATGTTGTTTTTTCACCGGGGCGATACTTAGAGTATCTACCACTCTGGAACGTGCCGCAAATAAAATTTCAACTTCGGACTCAAGCTTCTCTAAAACGACTCCTAGATTTAGCATTTTCCTCTTGTTCCAATAATTTCCGGACATCACGGATAAATAATTAATATGCGAAAAAAAATCGTATGTATAATTGCGTTAATTTAAAAAGAAATACAAAAAAAAATCTGCGTATAATTGTTTTTACTCGTGACAGCTGTTTGACATTCCGAAATTATGCCTTCACACACATAAAAAAATATTTAAATTTAAATAATAAATATTAAAAATAAAAATATACTTTAAAACAGTAAAATATATACATACATGTACATATTTCTATGTCCGCATTTCATTAAAACTAGCACACTATGCGCTTTAAAAATATAAATTTTGTTCTAGAAAGTAACATGTTTTATTAAATTGCGGAAAAAATCAAAATACCTTTACTTACTTGTAGAAGAAGTTTAGTACAAAAAAACATAAAATTTCAATATTAGATTTCAAGTATTCGTAAGAATAAAAAAAAATGTGAGGAAATAAGTCAATGTAGCATCGGGCCGTAACACGTCCTCACTCGCCGAATGTTGATCGGCAACTAAACATTTAAATGCCGTAAGTGACTGACACGTAAAACACTACTCGGCGCGCCCGCGGCCTGGGTTTTTGAGGGGCATTGGGTCGAGATTGCTTCAGCGGGCTTAAAAAATGATAGTTCCCGAGGGATGTATTAAAATATTAATTCCGATGAATATGTTCCTAAAAGAACAGATGTTTTCAGGTTGATGTCTCGGGAAGTTACTAATTCATCTTTTAGAAAAATTAAATTTGCTCGCTACCGCTAATGTTATAGTTGTAAAACGCTTTTCAAATTTTTTAAAACGTTTTACGTGAAAAAATTTAATGTTAAAGCACATTTTTTATTAATCTAAAATATAAATAACATGCATTCCTAGTTTTACCTCAGAAAAAAAAACTTGCTATAGTTACGAAGTCGTCGGAATTAATTAAAATGAGTCTCGGGCAAACCCCCGTCATAGGCGGTGATATCAACTCTTAAATGCGATTCCGGTTCTCTCGGATTCAGTGAATGATGTTCATTAAAAATATCAGTATTTGAGGATTTTTAACTAGAGAAAAACGCATTATTATGTAAGTTACCGATTTAACAATATCGATTATAAGTTGAGAATATAACAAATAATGTTATTTATTTGTAAGACACAGACAGATTTTAATAAAAATATACATACAAAGGAATTTTAACAAAAGGTAAGCCAACAAAGTCTTTTGTGCTAACAGTGGTTAAATAAAGATTTTGTATTTATTTATGAAGCTAACACGATAAAGAAAAAAATAAAATAAGAAGAAAAGGGAGAGAGGGAGAGGGAGGGTAAGATAGAATCGGGACATGATATACTCTCGATACATTTTATACTCGTGCATCAATTTGTGGTCGTACGTATTACTTCGTACAGATATTTTGAAAGGGTATTATGAAGAATGTTGATATTGCGAAATTGTGGGTTATATTGCGCACAAATACGGGGAAATGGAGAATTTATCCTAAGATTGGTCCTGCATGCGGGCAAATGAAAATCGGTTTGTCTTGACGGTATGTAAACGTTTATAAGTTGATGAGCTCTGGCGAGGCAAATACTTAGCGTCGCGTTTGAAGCGTGATGAAGTTATGGAATTTTAAGGATTCGGTATTATTTGCGAAGTGTAAATTAAATTTATAATTTACATGCTTAAAGAATTTACGTTGAAATCTTTCGATTCTTTCGCTTGGTATAAAGGTGTCCATGTCGGTGTGCAATATTCTAAGTGAGGGCGGATACACGCTGTGTAAAGGGAGTACACCGTCTTTATGTAGCGAAAAGGATTTAAAATACGAATTATAAATCCCAGCATTTTATTAGTTTTATTGATAACCTCATTAGTTTGTTTAATAAGATTTAGTTTTAAATCCAGTATTAGTTAAAGGTCTCGAATAGATTATACTTCATTGATATGTATATGTTTTAAAGTGTAATAAAAATAATTTTTCTTTTTTTAGGTGTGAATGATAATATGATACATTTTGAAATATTTTCAATTTCTTAAAATAATGACAAAAATTCGCCATACTAGTGGCATCACTGAATTAATTTCGAAACGCTAATTGTTCTATGAATAATGATGCTTTAATCACGTATTATTGGCTATAATATGTTTATTGGCAAGAAAGGAGTGTAAGGAGAATATACGACGAAAATGTGAACGGGAGAAGAAGCCGGGGATGACCAAGGATGACATAGAATGATCAAATGAATCAAATACTTGAGTTGGGCTATGTCAGAAGTCGGAATAACAGAAGAGAATGTGTGAGACGTGTTATGAAAGTGAATAAAGCAAGAAATGTATGCCAAGATCGAGTTGTTTGGCGGTCCGTCCTCTCCGCCTACCCCTGTGGAGAAACGGCGTGATGGTTAGTTAGTTAACATGTTTGTAAAATTTCCCCCTGATTTTTACGTCCAAAGTATTTTTTGTGAACGTCGTCCATTGAATTTCTTCAAAATGTCGTTAGTTAGTTCGAAGTAGGTATATAAAAAAAAAATTATCGATGTTAAATATTTTTGTCACTTTATAACGAAAAATGCTAAATAAAAAATATTAACTCAATTTATTGATCTTCCAGGAAGTCGCTCTTTCTTGTGACAATTTCCAATATCTGGAGCATTTCAAACTCGGATAACACAAATCTCGCCGAGAGCGGTGTTGCATCAAATCTTCAAATTCGCCACTGTGTAATACAACGAATCGGTGGTCATCCTTCTTTTCTCTTGTTTTCCACTTTGCCAGTGACCAATGCCAGTGGCGGTGATTAGACCCATATTAAAATGTTAATATCCGAGCACTGGCGATACAGAACCAGTGTTCACAATTAACTGTCATCAACTGTCTGCCCACAGCGTATCCTCAGATTCTTTGTACGTGTTGCGCGCCAAACCGAGAACTCCAACTTGGAGGAGGTCTTGGTCACTGGAAAAGTGGAAGGCAGGAGAAGCAGATGAAGATCGCTGATGCGTTGGAGTCACTAAATTTTGCAGGCGTCCAGAATTTCAGTGTCCGCAGCTCTCCACGCAGCGCAAGATGACGAGGAGTGGAGGAGCCTGGTACACCAGGTAGATTGGATCGGTAATGAGAAAGCGACTCAAGAAGAAAAAAAAACATATGGGACCGTTTCGAGCAACAGCTTATAGTTGAACGACTTAGCTGCTGGCTCCATTCAATGTTGTTTTGAGATTACTCAGGACACAATAAATATCCAAATAACCACTTTGCACATTTAAAATGCATATTATTTAAAAACAGTTCATTGTAATTACACCACTTTTGTAGGCAATCGAGATTATATTGAATAATTTTTAAATCAATAATGGGGGAAATATTTTTGAAAACATTGAGGTTATCGGCAAACAGAAGTCTGTTTACTGCTTTAAATATTGTTAAAATACCATTGATAAATGATATAAAATAATACAGGTCTCAAGTGGGAACCCCGAGGAACTCCGCTGGAAGACTCAAATTACTTCATAATGAAATCGTAGAAAATTATTGTGATTTTTCTCGATGATATGTAATTTTTTAATCAGTTTAATATATTTCCAGATATAGTTAGAAATTTTAGTTTTTTAATTTAAATTTTATTTGACACCTTTACGAGTTCCCTGCTTGTCTGTGTAGACGGAATCAGTTTAGGAAAGTGTATTTAATGTTTCAATTAGTTGATGCTGATATAACTTAAGATTTGATAATGTTGATCTCCCGAGATAAACCCTTGATGAAATGGTGTCACCACTTTTATTAAGATACATTCAAATATTTAAGAATTACTGATTGTATACATATTGATCCATAATTTATCACCAGTTTCAGTTTTACGCCCTTTTTAAAAAGAAGCGTTAACAAATTACTTTTCCGTTGATCTGGAAAAAAATAATTTTTCATCGGGAGGTTAAATTTTTCATTACTGGAATAATTGTTAAAATGTATATCCATTTGAATAGACAGAGTGGAGGTACATTACCAGGGCCGGTAGATTTTTTTTTTTTGAAGGAATTATTTTATTTGTTCTGTCGGTTTCATAAAATACACAACTATTAAAATAAATCATAAAACTAAAACATTAAAACAAAACTATTCAATACACATCGATACTTGTACCACATTTAACACATCCACGTGAAAACCTCAGCACAGGATCTCCTAGTGAGGTGGTCACTACACATATAATACTCCATTCACAGTATCACCTCTTCAAACCTACCTTACTCTCCACATTATAAAATACGATACAAAGCACCTATATTATATTTAAAAAATATATATTATATATAATGGTACTGTATAATATAAAAAAATTAAAAAATCTACTCTCAAATTTAATGTCATGTAATGGGGAATCATTTATTTTGTCACAGACTTCACCAAAGCATTCTGCAAATAAGTTTATGACATATTGAGGGTTATTAGCCACTCTGGCTTAAAAGCGCATTTTGGAAAGAAATCCTGATTTCTCACTAAGAGTCTCTGAGAATTTGAAAACATTTTGCTAACTGTTATATATATATTTTTAATTTATTTATTTTGATCTTGCATCGCGAAATTTATTACCACCTTTTTTTAAATTTACATTTATTATAGAAAATGATAGAATCCAAAAAGTCCCGATAAACTACTTTTTTATAATTTTTATAAACAATAATTATTAATCTAAAACACTCATCCAAATTGAAAAAAAAACCTTCCGAGCAAAGATAAATGTCGCCGGCAGGACTCGAACCCGCACCCTTCTAATGTCCGGTTAGATGCTCTACCGTTGAGCTACGTCGGCTTATCGCAAACCCGCCAAGTTAATCAATATATAATAGTGTTCCATTTTAATAATTACTGTTTTTATTATATTTTCACCTGGAACACTAGTATATATTGATTAACTTGGCGGGTTTGCGATAAGCCGACGTAGCTCAACGGTAGAGCATCTAACCGGACATTAGAAGGGTGCGGGTTCGAGTCCTGCCGGCGACATTTATCTTTGCTCGGAAGGTTTTTTTTTTCAATTTGGATGAGTGTTTTAGATTAATAATTATTGTTTATAAAAATAATAATTGTTACCCTTTGCGCTATGCACAAAAATCTTGTCTTAAGTTTTTAAGAACTTTAGTTTATCAATTAATACTTTTTATAGTTTGTCTAACGGGAGCTTATTCTTTACAACGCAAAATTTACAGACAAGGTTACAAAATATGTGTATATATATAAAATAAAAACATAAAAAAACACAAGTAACAAAATTAAATTAAAAATAATAAAAACATACACGAAAGCAATAAATCATACATAAAATAATATTTCCTTATTTCTAACACAAATAGCTTCTTTCAGCTAGCCAAGTTTTCAATGTGTTCATTAATTGTTTATTTTTAAAACAGTTTTTTTTTACTTCAGCGGGTAACACATTAATACAGCTAGGAATCATGTGATCTAAAGTTCTTTGTCCATATATGCTTAGGAACCATAAATCCTTCATTAAAATTGAGAGGAGTATTGTATGTGTGCTCTACTCTATTTGTATTAAATATAGGGTTATTAATGTGCTGAAATATAATTTTGTACCACAGAATTGATCTAACTGAAAGAATTTTGAGACTGATAAAAGTATGGAATATTATGCCTTTGTTCGTATGAACTTTTATGAGCTCATAACTTAACCAATGAATTTTGAACTGATTGAACATGATTGATCTTTGTTTTAAAGGCTAATATGCCGTAATGTCGTATGTGTTTTATGTTTTTTTATATTAATTTAAATTTTTAATTGAAATGAATACCTTAATTTTATGAATAAAATAAAAACTTTCACTTAAACCATAGAAATGTGATTAAAATATTGTAACACCTAGGCACAGGCATTGCCTTCGTGGTATTTTTTTGGTCACATAATTTTTAAATTTTAATGTTCTTTAATAATTTTTTGGAAGAAGAAGCCGGGGACGCCCGAGGAAGGCATGGCACGATCAAGTGAATTAAATACGTGAGTCGGGCCATGTCAGAAGTTGGAATAACAGAAGAGAATGTATGAGACGTTTTATGAATGTGAATCAATCAAGTTCGAGTTGTATGGCGGTCCGTCCTCTTTGCCTACCCCTGCGGGGAAATGGCGTGGTGGTTACTTAATTAGTTAGTTAATGTACTTTCTTGTATTTTTGTATGCCCACTGTTTTTAAATGTATTGGTATGAACCAAAATTTCATTAAAAAAATTGATTAGTAAAAACTTCTTAGACTTCCCCCAAATGTAATTCGTGTCTCTGTTAGATCTACTCGACTCCGCCATCTTTTCACTGTGATCACTGCATCACGAATTATTTGTAAATCACCACTAGCACGTCTTCACCCAACTGCCGATTCCTTTACAGACCTTTTCAAAATATTCTAAGCCCCTCTCCTCTGTCCTGCATTAAATAAATACATAATTAGTTCTGTGTATATCTAAAGTGAGTTTCAGTAAAATTAAGTGTTTACTTTAATTTTTCTATGTCAACTAACTAATGTATTCTAATGTACTCCTATTCTACTCTATAATTGTAAGAATGGTATTATTTTTAAATTATAAAAATATAATAACTATGAGAGTACCACACAAGCGTCAACAACTGCTCCCAACCGTCTGTAGCAAGTGAGACTATGCCATCACCAATTGGGATATGTTGTGGGCTGAAGGTAGTAGGGAGGGTAAGGAGATGGAAAAAATCAAAACACAGTAATTACAAGTTTAATTTCTTCTTAATTTTATAAAACCCTTAATTGTAAATTTTAAAAAAAAGGCAACATGTCCTCTAGAAATATTCGATCAGGTCTCACGAAATATGAATGCATTATGTTTGTATCTTGTACGCGCCTTGTTGTTGCATTTCTAGTATCACGTACTTTTCGTATTTCACAAACATATATATTACATTCTTGATGTAATTTTATTTTTATTAATTTTATTTATTCACTACTATCGCTAGATGGCGGTGCTCCGCAACTTAAACACTAGAAATCTTTCTCTATTGTGTTGGGCATTTTTGGTAAAATATTTTTTTTTGTAATTAGTATTATATCAGCACTATTAAATAAGCAAAGTTTCGATTCTGAATGATGGTCTTTCACCAGGGCGATACTAACAGCATCTACCACTCTGGAACGTGCCGCAAATATAATCTGTATTATTTAAAATGTATAAACTATGAAATAACACAAATCAATCAATAAAAATTACTAGCGCCCGCCGGGATTTGAACCCGCCACCTTCGGATTCGTTGCCGAGGATCGTAACCACTCAATTACGTATGTTTGTTAAAGCACTATGGTCATGCAATAATAGAAACGAAATAAGAAAAGATATCCACCGAGAATTGCTAACCCGATGTTTTACTAGACACAACTCCATTCGCCCCCCGCGCTGTGATTAAAAAAATATTTGCATATGGCAACTGCAACTGGCCAACTGCATTTGTCAATATTGCTGAAAATGGTCAAACATTCTTTTGAAGATCAATATGACTTTAGTACCGAGAGATTTAGTATAAAAGCTATAGAGAATGCACTTCTGGCATCAGTTTTCTCGCTTCGATAAGACAATCAACATGCAGCTCTCCGCTATCTTCCTCGTCGCCTTCGTGCTCTTTGCTTCTGCAATGGTATGGTCTTACAAAACTTCTCTGTCTTTCTAGTTTCATTATGTATTTCTCTTTTGCACTTCTACCAAAAGATTTTTGAAACGAATTCTAAAAGTACCTGCGTTTATTTTGTCTACCTTGGCTTAATTTCTTTCATGTAATGGGTTAATAATACTCCACTTTCTATCTTCCTTGCTTTATAATGTATTGTTTTCTTTTGAACTGACACTTTGATGGTCTCCGGGGTCAAGTAGTTAACATCCTGTAATATTAATTCAAAGGTCGAGAGATATATCAAGATCTTTAGCAATGCGGAAACATCTAAATAAAATGTGCAAAGGCAGAAAAGTTATTATCATCTAATGCAAGGTTCTTTGTCCATATTTATATGAATGCTAAGGAACAATTATTTTTCCTTAGTCAAAATTGAGACAAGTATTTTAAGTTCGCTCTATTGTTTTATATAGTATTTAAGGTTATTAATGTGTTAAACAGTAAAATGCTATCACTGAAATGTTCATACGGAAAGAATTTTAAGACTTTGATAAAATAATAAGTTGAATAAGATTGAAACCATTTCCATGCAGATAAGTGTTTTGACGGAGAACAATAATTGGAGTTAACAGCAAGAAACCGTCAGGAGTAGAGGCATACTCCACATATTGCAAGAACTCTCCAATTGTTGTACATAACATCGACGATTTTACCGATTTTTTTTATTCTTTGATAACAGCGACACAATTTTAATTGTACATTTTTCCGTAATTTCAGGTCAGTTCTGCTGGATCTCCCAAGTACAACAAGTACGATAAGTACGATCCCTACAGGCCCGCCAAGTACAACAAGTACCTCCCCTACTAAACTGTACTAAGCTTTTACACTGCCAACATAGTAACATGTTATAAATGCGCTGATTGAAGAGGGAAATGATAACCATGAAAAAATGTAACCGATTTTGACATTATCCTCGAATGTTGAAATTGTCACGGCTTGCTCGTGGTTTGTTTCTCTTGGATTTTTTCATCGTCCTGCTTTACAAATGATTTGATTCCATATAAAATAAATTTAAATACAGAAACACACTTCTTTTAATTTATAACCCCAAAAAAAAGTTATGGAATGTGTACCAAGTATTGGAGTGTATATGCATCTCGTGATGGCAATAAACAAAAAATTTACTAAAACAACTTTTGGACAAAGAAATTTACAATATTTTTCTATAAAAGTATTTAACATTTTCCCTCTAGCAATAAAAATCATTACAACATTAACTGACTTCAAAAGAAGCATTAAAATATAGATTTTGGACACTGGAAGGAAGAATATATATATATGATGTTGCAACCTAACGGTTACGGTATGTTTTCTTCTAGATTTTATCATAAAACCTTGTTCAATGGGAACTTTGGAAGATAAGTCTCTGCTACCCGGTAAACAGTGTGATTTCTCGTATTAAGTCAAACACACCCCTTGCTACCTTTATATCAAGGATCAAATATTTTTTTACCACTGTCAGTTTTAATTCTTCTCTGAAAGGGATAAAAATAATGTTTGCCCATCCAGTCCATTTAATTCGTAATATTTATCAAATAATGTTCAGAACATTTCAACGCTTGCGCAGTCTTGGTAACAAATACTTAAATGATGTGGATGTATTTGACAATAATTGGATTTTTTTTAAAACTCCTAGTTAACGATATACGCTGATTCAATCTGGATTGAAACCATTCTCATGTTCCGAATGCAGTTATTTGTTTTCTAGAAAATGTTGTTTGAAGTATCACATTTTAATACACTCCAGCGAATTATTTTTATCAAAATAATTTCATATCTTTATCCATAATTGGCAAACCTCAAAGTTGGATAGAGATATTAAATAATAATCGAATTTTAAAATCATCTGGCTCTTACCAAACACTCAAAAGTATTTAAAAAAAACAGTGGAAAGTTCTCTTGAGAGATCACGTCACACTTTTTTTTCTAAAACAGCGTTTTCTAACCGATGGGTCTCGACCGAAGATAGGGTCGCTTGGCATATTCATTTGTCGCGAAATATTCTTGAGACAAAAATAACATATTATTTTCTACACCAATGATACAAACTCTAACAAATTTAGAGGTCCACGGGTTTTGCAACATATAATCTGGAACATAAATTGTACCGCTGCACTCGAAAGATTTGAACTGAATAGTTCCGTCGAATTATGCCAGCAGATGAATTTGCAACTTGAATTTTAAACACAAAACTGGTTTTAACTGATATCGAATTCGCATTATAGTCCTCAAGCTTAAATAAGTTTTTCCTCCTAATTTTCCAGCATCCGATCATAATCGTGAACAAAAAATGTACACTACACTTGAAACATCAAAACAGTTTCCTTCAAATAACGTCAACATATGAGTCCGAGGGTTTTATTTAATTTTTTTTTGGTACGCGATGGAACTAATTACTACCAGACTAGACATAAGCCCAAGTTGGGGCAGACGGTGATGCTAAATTTACACTCTGGAAAGAAACCATTCACTGTTTCTGAATGCGTTTTATGTTTTCTTGCCCACTTTTGAAGTGATTTTACTGTGATTTTTCTCGATGACAGGTAATTTTTTAATAAGTTTAACATATTTCCAGATATACTTAGAATATTTTTGTTTTTTTATTAAAAATTATTTGACACCTTTACGAGTGCCTTGCTAAAGTCTGTGTAGACGGAATCAGTTTAGGAACGTGTATTTAATTTTTCAATTAGTTGATGCTGATATAACATACTTGATAATGTTGATCTCCCGAGATAAACGCTTGTTGAAATGGTGTCACCACTTTTATTAAAATATTTTCAAATAATTAAGAATAACTGATTGTATACATATTGATCCATAATTTAGCACCAGTTTCAGTTTTACACCCTTATAAAAAAACCGTTAACAAACTACTTTTCCCCTGATCTGGAAAAAAATAATTTTTCATCGGGAGGTTAATTGTTAAAACGTATATCCATTTTAATAGACAGGGTGGAAGTACATTACCAGGGCCGGTAAATTAATTTTCTTTCGAAGAAATTATTTTATTTGTTTTGTCGGTTTCATCAAATACAAAACTGTTAAAATAAATCATAAAACTAAAACATTAAAACAAAACTAATCAATACACATCGATACTTGTACCACATTTAGCACATCCACGTGAACACCTCAGCACAAGATCTTCTAGTGAGGTGGTCACGACACATATAACACTCCATTCACAGTATCACCTCTTCAAACCTACCCGATACAAAGCACCTATATTATACTTAAAAAAATTATATTAAGTATAATGGTACTGTATAATATAAAAAAAAATTTACAAATCGACCCTCAAATTTAATGCCATGTAATGGGGAATCATTTCTTTTGTCACAGACTTCACCAAGCATTCTGCAAATAAGTTTATGACATATTGAGGGTTATCAGCCACTCTGGCTTAAAAGCGCATTTTGGAAAGAAACTCTGATTTCTCACTAAGAGTCTCTGAGAATTTGAAAACATTTTGCTAACTTTATATATTTTTTATTTAATTATTTTGATCTTGCATCGCGAAATTTATTACCACCTTTTTTAAATTTACATTTATTATAGAAAATGATACAATCCAAAAAGTCCCGATAAACTACTTTTTTATAGTTTGTCTAACGGGAGCTTGTTCTTTACAACTCAAAATTTACAGACAAGGTTACAAAATATGTGTATTAATATAAAATAAAAACATAAAAAAAACAAGTAACAAACTTACATTAAAAATAATAAAAACATGAACGAAGGCAATAAATCATACATTAAATAATATTTCCTTATTTCTAATACAAATAGCTTCTTTCAGCTAGCCAAGTTTTCAATGCGTTCATTAATTGTTTAGATTTAAAACCGTTTTTTTTTACTTCAGCGGGTAACACATTAATACAGCTACAGATCTAAAGTTCTTTCTTCATATTTGTTTTTATGCTTAGGAACCATAAATCCTTTATCACATAATTGATCTAACTGAAAGAATTGTGAGACTCTGATAAAAGTATGGAATATTATGCCTTTGTTCGTATGAACTTTTACGAGCTCATAATTTAACCAATGAATTTTGAACTGAACTGTATTATTTTTAATTAAAAAATATAATAACTATGAGAGTACCACACAAGAGTCCCAACTGCTCCCAATCGTCTGGAGCCAGTGAGACTATGCCATACCCAATTAAGATATGTTGTGGGCTGAATATAGTAGGGTGGGTAAGGAGATGGATAAAATAAAACACAATATAATTATAATTCTTTCAAATCACAAATCCAAAAAAATATTAGATAAATCCAACAGTAATTACAAGTTTTAATTTCTTCTTAATTTTTATAAAACTCTTAATTGTAAATTTAAAAAAAAGGCAACATGTCCTCTAGAAATATTCGATCAGGTCTTTCGAAATATGAATGCATTATATTTGTATCTTATATGCGCCTTATTGTTGCATTTCTAGTATCACTTAATTTTAGTATTTCACAAACATTATATATATTACATTCTTGATGTACTTTTATTTCTATTAATTTTATTTATTCACTACTATCGCTAGATGGCGGTGCTCCGCAACTTAAACACTAGAAATCTTTCTCTATTGTGTTGGGCATTTTTGGTAACATATATTTTTTTTGTAATTAGTATTATATCAGCACTATTAAATAAGCAAAGTTTCGATTCTGAATGATGGTCTTTCACCAGGGCGATACTAACAGCATCTACCACTCTGGAACGTGCCGCAAATATAATCTGTATTATTTAAAATGTATAAACTATGAAATAACACAAATCAATCAATAAAAATTACTAGCGCCCGCCGGGATTTGAACCCGCCACCTTCGGATTCGTTGCCGAGGATCGTAACCACTCAATTACGTATGTTTGTTAAAGCACTATGGTAATGCAATAATAGAAACGAAATAAGAAAAGATATCCACCGAGAATTGCTAACCCGATGTTTTACTAGACACAACTCCATTCGCCCCCCGCGCTGTGATTAAAAAAATATTTGCATATGTCAACTGCAACTGGCCAACTGCATTTGTCAATATTGCTGCAAATGGTCAAACATTCTTTTGAAGATCAATATGACTTTAGTACCGAGAGATTTAGTATAAAAGCTATAGAGAATGCACTTCTGGCATCAGTTTTCTCGCTTCGATAAGACAATCAACATGCAGCTCTCCGCTATCTTCCTCGTCGCCTTCGTGCTCTTTGCTTCTGCAATGGTATGGTCTTACAAAACTTCTCTGTCTTTCTAGTTTCATTATGTATTTCTCTTTTGCACTTCTACCAAAAGATTTTTGAAACGGATTCTAAAAGTACCTGCGTTTATTTTGTCTACCTCGGCTTCATTTCTTTCATGTAATGGGTTAATAATACTTCACTTTCTATCTTCCTTGCTTTATAATGTATTGTTTTCTTTTGAACTGACACTTTGATGGTCTCCGGGGTCAAGTAGTTAACATCCTGTAATATTAATTCAAAGGTCGAGAGATATATCACGATCTTTAGCAATGCGGAAACATCTAAATAAAATGTGCAAAGGCAGAAAAGTTATTATCATCTAATGCAAGGTTCTTTGTCCATATTTATATGAATGCTAAGGAACAATTATTTTTCCTTAGTCAAAATTGAGACAAGTATTTTAAGTTCGCTCTATTGTTTTATATAGTATTTAAGGTTATTAATGTGTTAAACAGTAAAATGGTATCACTGAATTGTTCATACGGAAAGAATTTTAAGACTTTGATAAAATAATAAGTTGAATAAGATTGAAACTATTTCCATGCAGATAAGTGTTTTGACGGAGAACAATAATTGGAGTTAACAGCAAGAAACCGTCAGGAGTAGAGGCATACTCCACATATTGCAAGAACTCTCCAATTGTTGTACATAACATCGACGATTTTACCAATTTTTTTTATTCTTTGATAACAGCGACACAATTTTAATTGTACATTTTTCCGTAATTTCAGGTCAGTTCTGCTGGATCTCCCAAGTACAACAAGTACGATAAGTACGATCCCTACAGGCCCGCCAAGTACAACAAGTACCTCCCCTACTAAACTGTACTAAGCTTTTACACTGCCAACATAGTAACATGTTATAAATGCGCTGATTGAAGAGGGAAATGATAACCATGAAAAAATGTAACCGATTTTGACATTATCCTCGAATGTTGAAATTGTCACGGCTTGCTCGTGGTTTGTTTCTCTTGGATTTTTTCATCGTCCTGCTTTACAAATGATTTGATTCCATATAAAATAAATTTAAATACAGAAACACACTTCTTTTAATTTATAACCCCAAAAAAAAGTTATGGAATGTGTACCAAGTATTGGAGTGTATATGCATTTCAACGCTTGCGCAGTCTTGGTAACAAATACTTAAATGATGTGGATGTATTTGACAATAATTGGATTTTTTTAAAAACTCCTAGTTAACGATATACGCTGATTCAATCTGGATTGAAACCATTCTCATGTTCCGAATGCAGTTATTTATTTTCTAGAAAATGTTGTTTGAAGTATCACATTTTAATACACTCCAGCGAATTATTTTTATCAAAATAATTTCATATCTTTATCCATAATTGGCAAACCTCAAAGTTGGATAGAGATATTAAATAATAATCGAATTTTAAAATCATCTGGCTCTTACCAAACACTCAAAAGTATTTAAAAAAAACAGTGGAAAGTTCTCTTGAGAGATCACGTCACACTTTTTTTTCTAAACAGCGTTTTCTAACCGATGGGTCTCGACCATATATAGTTTCGCTTGGCATATTCATTTGTCGCGAAATATTCTTGAGACAAAAATAACATATTATTTTCTACACCAATGATACAAACTCTAACAAATTACGAGGTCCACGGGTTTTGCAACATTTAATCTGGAACATAAATTGTACCGCTCTACTCGAAAGAATTGAACTGAATAGTTCCGTCGAATTACGCCAGCAGATGAATTTGCAACTTGAATTTTAAACACAAAACTGGTTTTAACTGATATCGAATTCGCATTATAGTCCTCAAGCTTAAATAAAATGCACTTGGAAAACGCAAGTGTTTTTCCTCCTAATTTTCCAGCATCCGATCATAATCGTGAACAAAAAATGTACACTACACTTGAAACATCAAAACAGTTTCCTTCAAATAACGTCAACATATGAGTCCGAGGGGTTTATTTAATTGGTTTTTGGTACGCGATGGAACTAATTACTACCAGACTAGGCATATGCCCAAGTTGGGGCAGACGGTGATGCTAAATTTACACCCTGGAAAGAAACCATTCGCTGTTTCTGAATGCGTTTTATGTTTTCTTGCCCACTTTTGCCCCAAAAAAAGAATATTTCTATATTCAGAATTAAATGTTTCAACATCTCAAAAATCAATTTTATTGCTAAAAATGCGCAAGGTCGTTACGAGATATGCCATTCTCATATTCTGAATTCAAAGGCAGTTATAAAATTATCTTTAAAGAATTTGGAAAGATTTTTGAAATGAACCATTCCCATGTTCTGAATGAACTTGATATTCTCATTTACTAAATTAAAGGAATCGCATTCTTGGAAGCACTGGAAATAAACCATTCCCGTGATTTTATTACAATCAGTAATGATCTCATCTTCAAAGAATAATGTCCTCGAGGTATCTGGATGGAAACCATTACCGTGTTCCTCCGACTGAAGTGTATCATCAAATACTAAAACTTACTTATGAAAATGTTCAAGTCAGTCGGGAGAGAAACCATTTACGTATTTTGAATGTAATTTAGTAAACGTTCTTAAAATATTTTTTCACAACCTTTGCGACATCAGGAAAAAAAACCCATTTTGTAAATGTATTAATATACGATATTTTATAATTATTTTCGAAATGATATTATCATCTCAAAAATCAAAGAATCACACAGTAAACTTACGCACTTTCTAAATATTCTGAATGCATTAGCATTAATTTTTTTTAGAAATGACTTATTATTCTCCCCACTCGGAAAGAAACTAATCCAATATTCTGAATCTATCAAACAAAGAAAAATATCGTTAAAAATAATCGTTCGTACGCACGGAGAGAAACAATCATCATATTATATGATTAAACAGAAAGATAAACAACAGAAGTTAGAACTGGCAACTCTTGAGTTGCAACTTTTGGCTTTCATAGCGTCATTCGGTGGTTGATTTCGAGTTTTAAGAGATTTTTGTTTCTTTGATTTTCGATTACTAATTTTTTTAATCATTAAACGACTTTTGGTATGATCGAAACTAGACGCGTCCGCGGGCCGGATCAAAACGTGTCGCGGGTCGGCTTCGGCCCGCGGGTTGTAGGTTGCTTACACGTGTTGTAAAGTATTATTTTGACCCTTTTTATAAATGTTTTGTAATTTGATAAATTCTGTGAAAATCACGTGAAACAAACGAGGACGGCTGTGAATCAAAGCTGGTGAGAAAATGGGAGTTACGCGGCCTTTGCCTCCAGCCGTCGAAGTCGTTCTTAGGGCAAGTCTATCATTTTTGGCCTCAGTGCACATAGCTTGTTTGCGGCACGTTCCGGAGTCGAAGATACACTCAGTATGGTCCTGGTGAAAAACCAATCAGAATCAAAACATTACCTGAAATGACTTTAGCTGTATTTGGTGACCAGATCTGAATAGCCAGGTACTTCCCAACCTTCCTCTACCCCATCCTTTCCCACTACCTTAAGCCCCATAACATACCCCAATAATTTTGAGATGCCAGAGTCTTACTGACTCCTCACGGTTTAAAGCAGTTGGTTCTCCAATTAGGGTTATTTACAAGAAAAAAAAACGTTTTGCCAATTTTTTTAAATTTTTTTTTATTGCAGAATCAAATCAGTAGTTCCTAGCCGAGTCAATACAGTGTACAAACAAAATAAAACAAAGCCTCGAAGACGTTGTAACAAAATTTTGCATCCGAGGAAAATGTTCAATTCTGGTACAATGTTCCATTGCGTCAGTTTCATCACTTCGTACAAAGCAGTTTATAGTACAAGTTGCTATATTGGTACGTTAGTACTCAATCTAATAAACGTTGTACTTGTTGTATTTGACGGGCCTGTAGGGGTCATACTTGTCGTACTTGTTGTACTTGGGCCTCACAATTCCAGCAGAGCTGACCTGAAATCAAAAGAAAAACGTTTTTGATACTTTGTAATGAACGTTTTAAGAGACTGTGGAATGCCACAGGGTACCATTATTAAACCTTTGCTATTTTCATTACTTTTAAAATAAGTCACTTTACATTATGAAGAAAAATATAATATAAAAAAATTTAATTTAGAAATTCGGTCACTGTTTTCAAATGACAAACTTCGAAAAAATACTCATCCTCCTTATCATTGACGTAAAAATTTTTTGAGAGGTTTTTTGGGTAGATCAAGAAGATGAAGTAAAAGAAGGTTTGGAAGTCGTCAAAAAAAATAATAGCATACATATTAAGATAAAGGGATTGGAAATTGCTGAAATGAAAACGGAATAGTTTAATAGTTGTTAGAAGAACATCAAGAGAACATGGTGAATGTGGGATAACCTCAAAACCAAGTGCTTTTGTAATGTTTACAATTTTCGAATTTAAGAATCTAAGAATATAAATACATTGAAGGTTTTGTTTTAGACCGTACAAAATTTACAACTTATACGTAAATGTGAAGTCTTAATTTTTTTTGATTTTATCGATCATTTTTTATATCTGTTCTTCAGTCAATAAGAAAAAAAGTGTTTTTTTTTTAATATATATAACCGTTTCTTTAGCCATCAACCTTTTAATAAATATAATATCAAAAACAAATAAATATGAAATGGTAACTGCAATATCATACGATCTGCAATGCTGTCTAATATTGTGTTCTGTGAGTTCAAAATCATATCTTACCAAGCTTAAACTGTATTATATAACGTGTTGATATGGATTGACCTGCCAGGTGCGAGGAAATATGTTTCTGTATCTGTTTGTATATGATAGGATTCTATGTAAATATTTTAATCTTGAAAGTAATATTTGTACAGCGCCTTTCAGGTTAATTTTCACAAAAAGAGAGCTTAACAATCATCAACTAACTGTTTTGAAGGGAAGGAGATGAGTTAATAGGAGTAGACGCTAATTTTAAAGTATTTATCAAATATAAATTAGAACATTTAACATTAACATTGATAAGTGCATCCATATTTCGATGGTAGAGCTGCATTTGTGAATTTTTGCAATGTACGCCTTTGATTTTTTTATTATTTATTTAAGTAATTTAAAAAAAAAAATACAAAGAGATTTCTGTACATAATATAAGGGTAGTTAGGAAAATGTATATGGTTTCAAAAGAAAAAAATCCTCAAACCGTCATCATTAAATTCTATGAAATACGTCGTAAATTGTCAGGATTATTGTCGTTTGAAACCTTATTCATTTTATTTATTACTCATGCAAAATGAAAAGATATATCAATTGTAGTATTTCATGAGTTACCAATATAAGAAGTGCACATTTTTTGATGCTTAATGTTAAAAAAAAAATTAATCCCTTAAGCAGAAGAGAAAAAAGGTTTATTAAAAATAAAAAAAAATAATAAATTTAAATGATAACATCCTTACCATTGCAGAAGCAAAGAGCACGAAGGCGACGAGGAAGATAGCGGAGAGCTGCATGTTGATTGTCTTATCGAAGCGATGAAACTGATGACATGAGTTTTTCGCTTTGGCTTTTATACTAAATCTCCCGGTGCTAAAGTTATATTTACCTTCGATCGATTGTTTTTCACCATATGCAGCAATATTGACAAATCAGTATTTATTCTTTTTTTCAAAAGCTATTTTTTATTCAAATGCACGACTGTGTTTGATTTCCAAATTTGACATGTCGACTTGACTGAGAAATGTCATAACACAATTTCTTTTATTTTTTTTTTATTTATTTCGTTTGTATATTTTTCACAAATGAAGTACACACATTTTTTAAAAATTATTATTTATTAAGTTTTTAGAAATACATAATTATTTCAATTGCAAAATTCGTAGAATAGACGTAATAATATAAGAATAGGAAGTAATATTTGTACAGCGCCCGTGAGGTGATTTTTCACAAAAGCGGCGCTATAGAAATGGTCCGATTATTATTATTATTATTATTCTTAACTTAAATTCATACATAATATTATATTAATTAACTACATACACACATAATATTATATAAATTAACTTAAATACGTACATATTATATTAATTAACCACATACATACATATTATATTAATTACCTACGTACACACATAATATTATATAAATTAACTTAAATACATACATATTATATTAATTAACCACATACATACATATTATATTAATTAATTACATACATACACATTATATTAATTAACAACATACATACATACATACATAATATTACATAACATACATAATATTATTAACTACATACATATATAATATTATATTAATTAACTTAAATACATACATATTATATTAATTAACTACATATATATTATTTTAATTAACTACATACATACATGTTATATTAATTAACTACATACATACATATTATATTAATTAACTACATACAGACCTACATAATATTATATTAATTAACTATATACATACATATTATTATATTAATTAACTTAAATACATACCATACATATTATTATATTAATTAACTACATACATAAATAATATTATATTAATTAACTACATACATACATAATATTATATTAATTAACTTAAATACATACATATTATTATATTAACTAACTACATATATACATAATATTATATCAATTAACTACATACACACAGAATATTAAACTAATTAACTTAAATACATACCATACATATTATTATATGAATTAACTACATACATAAATAATATTATATTAATTAACTACATACATACATAATATTATATTAATTAACTTAAATACATACATATTATTATATTAACTAACTACATATATACATAATATTATATCAATTAACTACATACACACAGAATATTATACTAATTAACTTAAATACATACCATACATATTATTATATGAATTAACTACATACATAAATAATATTATATTAATTAACTACATACATACATAATATTATATAATTTACTTAAATACATACATATTATTATATTAATTAACTACATATATACATAATATTATATTAATTAACTACATACGTACATAATATTATATTAATTAACTACATACATACATAATATTATATTAATTAACTTAAGTACATACATAATATTATATTAATTAACTTAAGTACATACATATTCTTATATTTATTAACTACATACATACATAATATTATATTAATTAACTTAAGTACATACATATTATTATATTTATTAACTACATACATACATATTACTCTTAACCTATTTTAATACTTATGTTATGTTATATTTGTATGCCTCACATATTATTCCTATTTCACATTATTATTTTGCTCACTTATTTGGAGATTGAACAGTTATTTTTTTAAATTTTCTAATTTGATTCTACGTTTTCAAGCTATCGGGAAGGAAATTGTATATATATACAACCTAATGGCCTATGTTTTTTTTAACAATTTCAGTCTTTACTGTATTTGTGTACAATTTATTACGTTGTCTTGTGTAGTGTTCGTGTACTCGTAATGTTTTTATAAATGCTGTGTTCGTGTGTACAAGTATATTTTGTATTTTGTATCTTAATAGGCATATATTATTTTCGTACAGTTTTATGATTTCAGCAAGTTCAAATCACGTTGCAAGTTCGCGGCCCTTTAGTCTATTTTTGTTAAAATCGGACAGAGATGGACCTGTAGTTGGGAGTTTGAGTTTTTGAAGGAACTTTATATATTGTAATAACCCTAGCGATTTTGCAACTATCTGGAAATTGACCTTCTTTCAAGCTCAGGTTGATCAGTTTAGCTAGTATGGGTGTTTTAAGCGAGATAAGTTTTTGCACTATTGTGCATTTTAGTTTGTCATGTCCAGCAATCGCGTTTGTGTTTAGGGATTTTATTATAGCTAATATTTCGAGCTCAGTTGTGGGGTTGCATATCTATTGATTCTTCACTGTCATGTTTTAATGTAATGTTGTCGTCCAGTTTCTGGGTATATTTGTTGAATATACTACCAGCCTAAGAATCGCCAATATTACAAAAGATATCGTTAAAGTTTTCGCATATCTTGATGACTTCCGTGATGATTTCTTCACCTATCCTTAATTTTTTACGAGGTTTATGTGTTTGTTTGGTTTTTAATGATACAATTTATTACGTTCCAAGTTTTTTTGGTATTATTTTCACACTTTTCAAATAAACCACCATAGTGTTGTTTTTTTAGTATTGGTTTTTTTGCAGTTTTGTGGTTTTGTATCTTAGTGTAATTTGTTGTCAGTAATAGGAAGGTTGTTCTTTTTTTTAAATTTTAAATGCTGTACATTTATTTCTCCGTTTTAATAAATCTTTTGTTATCCATTCTGGAAGACAAATTTTGTTTCTTTTAATATTGTGGAAGTTTAATAATTGATTGTGTTGACTGTCGCTAGATGGCGGTGCTCCGCAACTCAAACACGAGAAATCTTTCTCTATTGAGTTGGGCATTTAAAAAAAAAAAATTATCCTTTTCTTGTAATTAGCTATTATATCTGTACGATTAAATATTCTATACGTATTTATATTAAATAAATAAATAAATTCGATGATGATTCCTTAGTGGTGCATCCTGAAATGAGATGTTTCTAGATTATTTCTAAGGATGCATTCAAAAATACATACTCTTTTATTATTTAATTTCATTGCTTTCACCCAAGTGCGATCTTGGCCAAGTTTTATCAGTTAGATTTTAACAGTACAGATTGTTGTTAAAATTAATTACTTTTAAACAGGATACAATAATTGGGCAAGTAAAATTGAAGCAAATTAGTTACGGTGTAAATGTATGTGTCTTTAATTCTCGATGACTTAAAATTTAATGGCATTTCTATAAATACATTTTGGTAATAAATTGTTAATTTGGAAGGAGTTGAGACTTAGAAGGCGGGGAATACTGGTAGGGAGTTCAATTTTAAGTTTTACCAATTCATGCATAAAGTTTGGAAATTGGTCATTGATAGGACACTCAAAGAAATTATGGTCCAGAGTATTCTCTAACCCACAATCACAGTAAGGCAACTTGACTATGTGGAACCTGGCGAGATGACCAAGACAAGAAGTGTGACCTAGTCTCATTCGACTTATGGAGGAAATATATTTTGTTTGTGATGGAAGTGTAATACCTTGTTGCCCGCTAACGTTAGAAATACTCGGAACTATTTATTCATAAATTCAAAACAGCTTTTTTTGGTGAATTTAGTTTCACGACAATATCCATTTGTAATGATTTGATAAATTTTTACGTCGTCTTCTAATTGCCCTCTGGGCGAATCGGAATTATTGTTACCAAAAATATTTCATCCAGAGGATTTCCACTCGAGACGCCTGCAGATATAAGTTTATCGGAAAACGGCCGCATATCCTCTTTGCATCCTTACTTTACAAACGAGGATCTACAGCAGAGATACTTCTATAGGTGATCAACTGTCCGAGGGAAAAATGTTAGAGGGATCAACTGTTCGGAGGATCAACTGACCGGGGATCAACTGTCGGGGCGTCGCTTGCCATGGGACCTTATTTTTCTTAAAATAGGAATTTGTTCCCGCTAAGCCCACTACAAGTACGTCGTCAGCGGGAATTTAGATACAAAATATATTATACAAAGAAGAATATCCCAGGCGGGCTGTGTTGATTTTTTGTTTTTTTATACAAATCTACATTTTCATTCCGGACGTAATGAAATTTTGCACACTTGACCTTCAAAACAAAGTAAAGAGTACTATCTGTATGATATTTCGAAACACCAAGGTATTCCCCTATTCCCACCTCTTAAAGTAGTATGGGTAGGGGGAATAATAGGTTTAGGGGTAGGTTTAGGGGTAGGAGTTAGTGCAGGAGTAGAGATAGAGGTATGGGTCCTACCCTTACCCCTTATAGGTGTACAGGTGGGGGTAACACATTACAACCTCAAAACTTTACTGCGAATCATACATTACAACATACGGGCAACGCCGGGTACTTCAACTAATAAAACAATAAATTAAAATAATGAAACAAATAGTAGCGTAATAATGAACAGTACTCAAATAGCAAAAAAAAAATAAAACAGTAAAACAGTTTTACTATAGTATTAACATACCCCAATTCCAGTATAGCAATTAAATCTCTTTTTTTTTAAATTAATATTTCCCATCTATTTGCGTGTCCTCGATTTTATCGTAAATTACTAGACCGGTTTCGATGAAAATAGCACAGTTTGTTATTATTAGTGCCGGGAAGGTTCAGAGAGTGGTTTGAATTAAATCCAACATCTAAAACTGTTGCTATAACGTTTTATAATTAGCATGAAAACATTAAACCCGCCACGCTGCATTAGCTCTGGTTAGCCACAGATTACAAATTCAAATTAAGAAGGTTTGTTTGGGTAAACTATTTAAAAAAAAAAATTAAAACACAAGTAGGTACCTATTTAAGAACTTTATCATTTAGATATGTTTTGAAAACATAAATGTATGGAATGCAATAAAATTTTCAAATGAGTGTTACACTTTTGCTTTGTATAGAGATAGTAATAGTCGTCAGAAGGTATTACTTTCGCTGTCAAATCAATAATGGCACCCATGGCAGGTGTGGTTATTTTTTCTACTGACTCATGTCAGTCAACAGTGGTGAAAAACCAACAAATACAAATCAAAACTTTGCCTAAAATGACTTTAGCTGTGTTTGGTGACCAGACCTGAGTTGCCAGGTACTTCCCAACCTTCTTCTAGACCATCTTCTTCCCTTTTCCACTATCTTCAACCCCATAACATACCTCAATAAATTTGAGATGCCACAGTCTTACTGACTCCTCACGGTTTTAAACAGTTGGTTCTCTAATTTGGGTTATTTACAAGAAAAAAAAACATTTTGTCAACTTTTTTATTGCAGAATCAAATCAGTTGTTCCTAGCCGAGTCAATACGATGTACAAACAGAGTAAAACAAAGCCTCGAAAACGTTGTAACAAAATTTTGCATCCGAGGAAAATGTTAAATTCTGGTACAATGTTCCATTGCGTCAGTTTCATCACTCGTACAAAGCAGTTTATAGTACATGTTGCTATATTGGTACGTTAGTACTCAATCTAATAAACGTTGTACTTGTTGTATTTGACGGGCCTGTAGGGGTCATACTTGTCGTACTTGTTGTACTTGGGCCTCACAATTCCAGCAGAGCTGACCTGAAATCAAAAGAAAAACGTTTTTGATACTTTGTAATGAACGTTTTAAGAGACTTTGGAATGCCACAGGGTACCATTATTAAACCTTTGCTATATTTATTATTTTTACAATAAGTCACTTTACATTATGAGAAAGAATATTATATAAAAAAAATGTAATTTAGAAATTCGGTCCCTGTTTTCAAATGCCAAACTTCGAAAAAATACTCATCGTCCTTATCATTGGCCCAAAAATTCTCTCAGATGTTTTTTGGACAGGTCGGATGGGGTAAAAAAAGGTTTGGAAGTCATCGAAACAAATATTGCATACATATTATTAAGATAGAGGGAGATTGAAAATTGTTGAAATGAAAACGGAGTGATTTAGTATCCGGCGGAAGAAGATCAAGAGAATATGGTGAATTTGGGATGACCCCAAAACCGAGGTCTTTTATAATGTGTACAATTATCGTGAGAAGACAATAATAAATATACATAATAATTTTAATTATTCTTGCAGAATTAAAAGATAAATTACCTGTAATATTTCTTGAGTAAACAAAATACGAAGTGCATATTTTTTTTAAAAAAAGGTTTATTAAAATTAAAAATAAAATATTTTAATGATAAGATCCTCACCATTGCAGAAGCGAAGAGCACGAAGGCTACGAGGAAGATAGCGGAGAGCTGCATGTTGATTGTCTTATCGAAGCGATGAAACTGATGAAATAAGCTTTTTCTCTTTGTCTTTTATACTAAATCCCCCGGTGCTAACGATTTATTGACCTTTAAAAGATTGTTTTTCACCATTTGAGGCAATATTGACGAGTCGGTGTTTATTATCTTGTTCAAAAGTTATTTTTTGTTCGAATGCAAGATTGTTCATATTATTGAAAACCAATTAGTATATACAAAATTTTAGCTAAATAAACACAGATAATATTTTAAAAGGGGGCCAATATGATATAATCATTATTTTGTCAAAACTAACTGTTCTTAAACCTAACTAAAACCAAAACATTTCGTAGCTTTATTTGTTACCTCAAAAAAAAGTTTTTTTTTTCAAATAAGATCCCTAGATCTTTGTTATTGGTGACACACAAGAGGGTTTTTGTTTCAATCAAATCATGTAAATTGACACTTATCAATATTTAAAAACAGTTAATTATAATAACATCTCTCGTGTATGCGATCGAGATTATATTGAAGAATTTCGCAATCATTAATGGTAATCATTTTAAAAATCTCAAGATCGTCAGTATACGTAATTTAAATATTTTTACAATATCATTGATAAATATAAAAAAAAATAATAATAATACAGGTCCCAGGTGAGAACCCCGAGGAACTCCACTGGATGCCTCAAATTGCTTCACAATGAAACCATTGAAATTTGCTGGATGACGGGTAATTTTTGAAATTTTTGAAGCTTGTAGCTTTGTAATTTTAATTTTATATGACACGTTTTCGAGTGCCTTGCTGAGTCTGACTACACAATATATGTTTGAGAATGTTTATTTAATGTTTCAATTAGTTGATGCTGATATAACGTAAAATTTGATAATGTTGATCTCCCGAGATAAACCCGTGTTGAAATGGTGTCATACCTTTTTTTATTTATTTACTTTTTTTTGGGAAAATTAACAGCAAATCCATAATTTTCATATATATATAAATATAAACAATAAATTATGCCAATTATAAATTTTCCTCTGCTGATGATAAATACTATGAGGAAAGTGTGACAATGATTTTGTTTAAGATAGAATCAAATAATTCAGATTAGAATTAATCTAGTCGTATTCATATTGGTTCATAATTTAGGACACCAGTTTTAGCACCATTTTTAAAGACAGGCGTTAAGAAACTACTTTTCCATTGATCTGGAAAAATGACAGTTTTCATCGGGAGGTTAAAATTTGTCATTACTGGAATAATTGTTAAAACGGATATACATTTTAGTAGAATGAGTGGAGATACATTTCCAGAGCCTGCGGATTTATTTTGTTTTGAAGAAATTATTTTATTTGTAATATCAGTTTCTTCAAACGCACAATTGTTGAAATCAATCAATCCTCAAATTCAATACCATTTAATAGAAAATATTTTTATTCGTCACAGACTTCACCACAGCATTCGGCAAATAAGTGTATGACATATTGAGGGTTTTCAGCTTTTCTGGGTTTAAAACGTATTGTGGAAAAAAATCCAGATTTCTTACTATCAAGACTCTCTGAAAATTAAAAAAAAAAACATTTTGCTAGCTATTGTAGATAGTATTTGTTTTTGATCTTGGATCGCGAAATTTAATATAATCATTTATATTCCCGTTGTCCCATGCTACCATATACGTAAGACGGGTATTATTGTTTAATTTAAAAAATATATATATATTATTTGAGTACCACACAATAGTTCCAGCTGTTACCAACGGTCTGGAGCCAGTGGGACTATGTTATATATTATTTGAAATGTATAAACTTTGAAATAACATAAATCAATTAATCAAATTTACCTTTGCACGCCGCGATTTGAACCCGCCACCTTCGGATTCGTAGCCGAGGATTGTAAGCAATCAACCACGTATGTTTGTAAAAATTCTATGGTCGTAAATAAATAAATGAAACAAAATAAGAGAAGATATGCACCGAGAATCGGTAGCTTGACTTTTTACTAGACACAGGTGCATTTCCCCTCGCGGTGTGTTTAAAAAATGTATGATATATGCCAACTGCAACTGGCCAAATGCATTTGTCAATATTGCTGCAAATGGTCAAACATTCTTCTGAAGATCAATATGACTTTAGTACCGAAAGATTTAGTATAAAAGCTACAGAGAATGCATTTCTGGCATCAGTTTTCTCGCTTCGATAAGACAATCAACATGCAGCTCTCCGCCATCTTCCTCGTCGCCTTCGTGCTCTTTGCTTCTGCAATGGTATGGTCTTATAAAACTTCTCTGTCTTTCTAGTTTCATTTTGAACGTATTCCTCTTTTGCACTTACTCCAAAAGATTTATGAAATGGATTCAAATATTACCTACGTTTATTATGTCTACCTTGTCTTTATTTTTTCATGTAATGGTTTAATGATAATTCACTTTCATCTTCCTTAATTTATAATGTATTTCTCCTATGAACTGACACTTTTATGGTCTCTGCGGTCAAGTGGTTACCATCCTGTACTACGATCAGATACATCATGATCCTTAGCAATGTTAGCAAAGGTTTTTAAATAATATATAAGGTTATTAATGTGATAAGTAATTTGTTCACACATAATTATTTTAACTGAGAGAATTTTAAGACTTCGATAAAATAATAAGTTGAATAAACTTAAAACTATTTAGATAAAAAGTGTTTTGACAAGGAAAAAATAATTCTAGTTAAACAACAAGAAACCGTCTGGAGTAGAGGCATTCCCCACACATTGCAAGAACTCTAAAATTGTTGTACATAACATAGAAGATTTTAGCGAATTTTTTTGTTCTTTGATACCAGCGACACAATTTTAATTGTACATTTTTCCGCAATTTCAGGTCAGTTCTGCTGGATCTCCCAAGTACAACAAGTACGATAAGTACGATCCCTACAGGCCCGCCAAGTACAACAAGTACCTCCCCTACTAAGCTGTACTAAGCTTTTACACTGCCAACATAGTAACATGTTATAAATGCGCTGATTGAAGTGAGGAAATGATCACCATGAAAAGTATAACCGATTTTGACATTATCCTCGAATGTTGAAATTGGCATGGCCTGCCCATGGTTCATTTCTCTTTTTTTTCATCGTCCGACATTAATGATTTGATTCATTATGAAATAAATTTTAATACAAAAACACATTTTTTTCATTTTCTAACCTCAAAAGAAAAGAGCTATGGAAGGTGTTGACCAAGTATGGGAGTGAATATGAATATCATACGGGCAATAAACAAAAATGTAACTAAAACAACTTTTAGACAAAGAAATTTAGCAATAAAAAACATTACAAAATTAATGGACTTGAAAAGAAGCATTACGATATGGATTATGGACACGGGAAGGTAGAATATAGATATGATGTTGCAACCGAAAAGAGTTAGTGGAATAATTTATTATTCCGAAATAATGATAATATTATTACGCAATACGATAAAAATGGTGTTTATAAAGAGAAAAAATATGAGTTACATATTTTTAAAATTTACATAGGTTTAGCATTCACAAAATCAAATTAGAAATATAATCTTTTTCTGATCGTCCTACGTATGTTTTACAAAATATTTTTTAAATATTGAATATCCTCAAAAAATCCTTTGAACGTTTTACTTCAACATGCTGTCATAAAAATTCAAATAAAAAACAAATTTTGGGTTCAGTTTAAGTTTTTTTATGAACACTAACCTTCATGTTTTTTTTTAAATGCGGATTAAAAAAGTTTCGTAAAGTTTATTAAAAAAAAAACTCAACCAGAGATGATGGCAATTATTTTTCTCCAGTTTTTAGTAGTATTTTGAGATTTTTAAACCACCATTTAATTCAGAAACGCTGGTTTATAAATTAATGAATTATTTGGCCGTCAGGTGCTGCTGATGTTATCTACTATGCGATGAGAACTCGAAATAAAGTTTTATTGAATACGTGTCACTAATTCATTTTTAAACTTGCGTGTAAAAATTATTTATTTTTACTTATAAATACTAAATTTGTCGCAACTTTCAGTTGGTGGTCTAGTGGTTAGGATAGTGGCTTTCCAAGCGGTGGGTAAGAGTTCAATCCCCATGCATATCATTATTTTTTTTTATTAAAATTTAATTGACTTACGATGACGATGACGTATTTATATGAACTGTGGGTATTTGCAAAAAATAAATTCGCATGGGACCTTTATTTTTGCCCGTTGCCGGCGCAAAAAAATACTCGACTGAAGTGTGTGAAATACAAATTTTTAATAAAGGGTAAAATACAAAAACATTCAAAGTCATCAACTGACTAAAACCAACGTTTGATCAACACTTATGTTTTAGAAATAACACTCGTCTATCAATATCTAGAGATCGCGAGTTCGTTCCCTGGAACAGATATGTATTTTTTTTTCATCTTTAATTCAAGTACGTTTATTGAAAATATTTATATTGTATTATTTTTTTTTCTTTTTACTATGGCCGTTTTTTATCGCCATTTTTATGTTACGTACTTATTGTGTTTCGTAGAATACACTTGAGATGATTTTTCACAAAAAAACAGCAAATCATCTAATTATTATTATACCTATTTGGAATAAACTTAAAAATGAAATAATAATTGGAACAGAACGAACACCCGCAAGGGTTTGGGTTCATTTGAATTGTATTGATAGTAAAAATGGCTCTTTTACAATGTTTCACGTGGAAACATGCCCAGATGTTTACGGTCAAGCGTTTTTCGATTATTCGCGTATTGCCATCCTGACTAGAAATTTCGATAAAAATGGCATTGTCTTTCGCCCGTGTCATTTACTTAATTCAGAATTGGCCTATTATTTTTTGTTAAGTCACAAAATTTCGTTTGTATTTCGCGACAGAAAGTTTCGTCTTTAGTCGAGCGACGCAGTGCCACGGTGGTTATTTGAATCATTCATTCGTGTTGCCTTCGGCGAATAAGCGAGACGTTCGTAAATTTCCGTATTTAATCGAGCGCCACGGTGGTTATTTGAACTATTCTCCATTTTCGTTGAGATTCATAGTTTGCTTTCCGAATAAAATTTTCAAAAACATTTACATTTTTATCTAACCGTAACTTTGCGAATGAAACCTATTGTATAAAAAAAGAAATAAAATGTGTATTAAATAGAACTGAGTTGCTCTCGGTAAATCATAAAATCTTGTATTTTACCCGAAATTGGTTTTTCGCAAACGCTTGTCTCCTATAAATAGATCGTAGGTAAAATTAGTTAAAAAATAAAATTTTAAAAGAAAAACATTAGAACGAAAAGGAATCGAACCCTGTTAGTCCGAATAGCAACTCCTCTGACCATTACACTACCAGGTCTCATGTGAAAGGTGACAAATTTACCATTCATAACTGAAAATAACAATTACGTATTTTTGGTATTCGAAAATATATACCGAATATACTGACATCTTTCAAATTATCATGAAAGGTTTTGAGGGTGGATTTATGTCAAATTTCCTACTACAAACGAATGTAGCCACCAGGGGGCGTTAATGTTGTTTTATGTCAACTTTCAAGGCTTTCCATATCACGTTAACGATCACGGTATGTTTTCTTCCAGATTTTTGAATTTTTGTTCATTTATTGCATTATAATTCTCCTTTAGTAATATTTTAACATAATTACTAAAACTTACTCAAAAAAATTAACAAACTTACAAAAAAAGTTAACCTAATTTAAAATTCAAAGTGACCTTAGGAAGATAAGTCCCTGCTGCTCGATACAGAGTGTGATTTCTCGTATTAAGTCAAACACGCCCTTTGCTACCTTTATATCAGACCAATTTTTTCATGTAATTTTTAACATCGTATCATCGAGCATCAAGTATTTTTTGTTGTTGTTATTATTATAAGTTTTAATTCTGCTTTGAAAGGGATAAATATAATGTTTGCCCAACAATCCCATTTAATTCGTAATATTTTTCAAAAAATGTTCAGAAAAATTCAACAAATACTTCATGATATGGATGTATTTGAGAATAATCTAAACTTGACAATTTTTATAAAAAAATTCTGGTTAACACGCTGATTCACTCTCTGGACTGAAACCGTTTTCGTGTTTCGAGCGTAGTTATTCGTTTTCTCTAAAATTTTGTTTAAAGTATCACGTTTTAATGCACTCCAGCGAATTATTTTAACAAAATAAATTCATGTCATTAAGCATGTTTGGCGAACCTCAAAGTTGGAAAGAGATATTAAATAATATTTCAATTTTAAAATCATCTCATAATCATCTAAAATAGCATTTTCTAACCAACAGACAAAAATAAAATAATATTTTCTACATAAATGATACAAACTGTTAACAAATTTGAACATCTATGGGTTTTGCATCATAAAATCTGGAACAAGAATTGTATCGCCACACTCGGAAGATCTGAATAATTCCATCTAATTACGCCAGCAGATGAGTCGGTAACTTGAATTTTATCCACAAAACTGGTTTTAACTAATATCGAATTCGTATTTTAGTCCACAAGCTTAAATTAAATGCACTTGGAACACGAAAATGGTTTTCTTCCTAATTTTCCAGCAACTACTACAGTTGAAACATCAGTACAGTTTCTTTCAAATTACGTCAACATATGAGACCGCAGGTTTTATTTTTTTTTACTTTTTTTTAATTACTACCAGACTAGGCACATGCCCGAGTTGAGGGAGCGGTGTGGCTATATTTGCACTCATTCTCGTGTTCTGAATTCAAAAGTTGACATCAAATTATTTTGAAAGCATTTGGAAAGAGTTCTGGAAATAAACCATTCCCATGTTCTGAATGAACTTGATATTCTCATAAACTAAATTAAAAGAATCACATTCTTGGGAGTACTGGAAATAAACCATTCCCGTGATTCAATTGCAATTATAAATGTTCTCATCTTCAAGGAATAACGTCCTTGCCAGCTCTGGATGGAAATCATTACCATTTATATAAGATTTTTGTATTATTATTTTTGAAATGTTATTATCATTTCAAAAATTACAGAATCACATACTAACTTACGCACTTTCTGATATTCTGAATGCATATGCATTATTGCTTTTTAAAAATGACTTATTATTCTCCCCACTAGTGAAAGAAACCAGTCAAATATTCGGAATCTATCAAAGAAATAAAAAATATCTTTAGAGATTATCGTTCGTACGCACGGAGAGAAACAATCATCATATTATATTGTTAAAAAGGAAAATAAATAAAAAAAACGTTAGAACTGGCAGTACTTGAGTTGCAACTTTGGCTTTCATGGCGATATTCGATAGTTGATGTCAAGTTTTAAGACATTTTTTGTTTCTTCTTCTTAATTTTCGATCACCTATTAGCTTTTATTCATTGAACGACTTTTGGTATGTTCGAAAGTGGACGCGTCCGCGAGTCGGATCAAAACCTTAGAGTAACAATATATAGAGACCTCACTTTGCGAGATGTTGAAGCGAGTTTTTGACCAAGGGTGACCTCAGGGGTGTGGCCTCACCACGGCTAACAGGGTTGCTACAAATTAAATATATTAGGTATTTTGTTATGAGTAAGTAGGTAGTCGTAAATCTTGAAAGCGATTTTTGTAATATTATATTTATTCAAGGAACATAAGCAATAAAATTTATTGGTACATAATATAACATGAAATAAAGTTACATTAAAATTTTGTTTAAAAAGAAAAGTAATATAAAGCATTGTAGGGTGATACTCGTGTTGAGTGTGATACTCTTACAGTGTCTTAATCTATTGATTGAGAATCAACGTCAATTTATTAAAATACTGTCTCAAATATCTAAAATACGTCTTAAAATTATTTTCCGTGGGGTTTCAGGTACGGAGTCGGGCGTTAGATGTCCAATGCTATCTGAATTTTCCATAATCTGTAAATATGAAAACCCATAATTAATTTGTGATTTAATAGCTTCATTTGTATTTTTATTACATACTATATAAGTGCTTACAACATCTATTTCTGCATTAATATAAACGGATTTTCTGACACAGGCGGCGAGGTTCTATTTGGGAGTTTGGTATTATCTGAAAATATTATTCTTTATTAGTTTTAGCAGTCATTACATCAAAAATGGTTGATGTATTAAAGATTAATAAATGTTGCACCTAATATTTTTTTATGGTAGTGTCAATAAATATAATGTAAAATTAGCACTGTAGGAATACCACTGAATGGAGTTATTTAATAATTTTTTTTAAAGTTGCATGTGAATGTAATGTAAGCGCCTGTTCTGACAAAGGCGGTTAGGTTCCATTTGTGGAGTTTGGAATTATCTGAAAATATTACCCTTATTAGCTTTGGCACAGATTACAAAAATAAATAATAATGAATGAATGCTTCATCCTTTGGAATAAATAGTTATATATATAAAAACAACCCAACTTTAGCACAGCCCTGATTTTTTCATGGTGGAAATACAAGGAATTCACAAAATACATTCTGTCACCATCTGTTTACCAATATTTGGCAATGCTAACATGAGAGCGAAAGAGACAAAGTTACTTTGAGTTGCCCAAATGAAATTGGTAATTTGTATTCTTATAATTACGCCAAATTGTTGAAAATGTAACGTGTTGAAATTTCATTAAAACTCAATTAAAATGGATGTTTATTACAATAATACAAATAGTGCAAGGGTTGTTTAAATATTGGAGGAGGTTCCGAGTTCTTTTATAGAGTAGATTATTAAATATTTGACATCAAAGTAAAAAATACGAATTTCTTGATAAATACCTCTGAAAACTGTTTTTTTTGGTCCTTTAGTACTTCGGTTGAAGCACCCAATAACTGTACATATAGCTATAGCTTTTTTTTTGTGGATTTCACTCAATTCACGTAATTATTTCACTTTTATCGAACTCAACTGTCAACTCGTTTGACGGATAGCACCGAAGTGAAGTTCGTGCGTTTTCAGAAACTGGCTTCAAGCCGCTAAGACCCTCCCACAAATGAATGTTTTGAACAAAAATTGTTTGTCTCTCTTTCTCATATGTTTATAAAACCGAGCACAAAGAGAGAGAGAGCTATATTTTGCGAGTATGTCAACCATTCGTATTATTATTAGGGAAGATTAGAAAGGTCTGTAGGTATATTATTACTCTAAGATCAAAAAGGCCCGCGGGTCGTATGTTGCTTACATGTGTTCTAGAGCAGTGGTCCCCAACCCCCGGGTCGCGGGACGGTACCGGTCCGTGGATCAAATAGTACCGGGCCTCCCAAGGGCCTGCTTAAAAAAAATTTCAACAAATCCGGCAAATCCAGCAAGCCTGTGAAAGAAGAAGATCAACTGATGGATATTGGAAATGACGGCACCCTTAAAACTACGTTCGAAACAACAACTCTGCCGGTGTTCTGGATTAAAGTCATGGCGGAATACCCTGAGAATACCACCACAGCACTTAAATCCCTATGCCCATTTCCGACATTCTATCTGTGTGAAGCAGGGTTTTCTGCAGTGACAGCAACAAAAGAGCAACGGAATAAACTGGATATTAGTAACACACTTCGGGTGTCATTATCTCCTGATTTAGCGTTCTAGTAAGTTAAAATGTTAAATCTCTTTATACTCATTTTTCGGTGTAACTGTATTTTATTCTGAAGGTATATGTAAACACGATTTAATTCAAATTATTAAATCAAAACCATCTAAAATATTAAAATCCAATGTGTGTGTGTGTGTGTGTGTGTGTGTGTGTCCCCTCAGCGGGCCACAGTAAAATTATTAAACATTGACCGGTCCACGGCGACAATAAGGTTGGGGACCACTGTTCTAGAGCATTTAGTTCGACTCGTTTTATAAATGTTTTGTAATTTGTTTACCGCTGTCAAAATCACGCGAAACTAATGTGGACGGCAGTGAATCAAAGCTGGTGCCAAAATGGGTGCTAGGCGGCCTTTGCCTCCAGCCGTAGAATCCGTTCTTAGGGAATGTATATCATTTTTGACGTTAGTGCACATAGCTTATTTGCGGCACGTTCCAGAGTAGAATATGCACTCAGTATGGTCCTGGTGAAAATAGAATGAAAACTTTTGCCTGAAATGACTTTAGCTGTGTTTGGTGACCATATCTAAATTGTCGGGTACTTACCAACCTTCCTCTACCCCATCTTCTTTCCTTTTCCACTACCTTCAGCCCCATAAAATACCTCAATAAATTTGAGATGCCAAAGTCTTACTGTCTCCTCACGGTTTTAAGCAGTTGGTTCTCTAATTAGGGTTATTTTCAAGAAAAAAATTTTTTTTGTCATTTTTTTTATTGCAGAATCAAATCAGTTGTTCCTGGCCGAGTCAATACAATGTACAAACAGAATAAAACAAAGCCTCGAAGACGTTGTAAAAAAATTTGCATCGGTGGAAAATGTTAAATTTTAGTACAATGTTCCATTGCGTCAGTTTCATCACTTCGCACAAAGCAATTTATGGTACATGTTGCTATATTGGTACGTTAGTACTCAATCTAATAAACGTTGTACTTGTTGTATTTGATGGGCCTGTAGGGGTCATACTTGTCGTACTTGTTGTACTTGGGCCTCACAATTCCAGCAGAGCTGACCTGAAATCAAAAGAAAAACGTTTTTGATACTTTGTAATTAATGTTTTAGTGACTGGAATGCTACAGGGTACCACTATTATACCTTTGCAATTTTATTTTTTTATATAAGTCAATATACATGACGAGGAGGATATAATATTAAAAAAATAATTTCAAATTCTGTCACTCGTATCAAATGCCAAACTTCGAAAAAATATTCATCGTCTTCATGATGGAAGCCAAAATTCTCTAGGAAGTTTTTCGGGCAGATCAAGAAGATGAGGTAAAAAAAACTTACAAGTTTTTTTAATTAATATTTCAGTACGTATTTCGTACAATATTTAAAAGATTACAGTCAGGGGATTATTGTCTTTTGAAACCTTATGCATATTAAAAATTACTCGCGCAGAATTTAAAGAAAAATCTTTTTTTTAAATCACTTAAGGGGAATGGCTGCGGTGCCTGTTTCATACAAAACTGAATTTTGTATTAGAGGCCAAAATACTCATCCAAACTGAATGATCTGTTTTTTTTTTTAAATTAAAGGTTTAGTAAATATCTTGTACGGATGAGAGGTGTTTTATTTATTTTTGTTTTACTTTATGAAATATCGGCCATTAAAGGAATTGATTTTTCGCGACTTTAGGCACCTTTAACAATTATTTGGGTTCTAACGTTGATTAAAAAAAAAAAGTTTTAACCCATCTGCTTTGAAAATATAATGGAATGTTAAATTAATTTTGTTTTTAAAATATTAAAATACCCATTATGGTGGACTTTAAATTATATCAAAAACGACCGATTTACGGTGGAACACAAATTTGCCATACAGAATTTAAAATATCGACACATAAAAACCTTTTTTTTTATGTTTTATTTTTTAATTTTTATTTTGTACTCATGCTTATATAGCAAATGCGATATAAACCAGCAAATAATTTTATACTTCCTCTCTTAAAATACGAAAATTGTTTTTTTTTCATGGCACATAGTTAAAAAATTAAAACAAACATAAATAAAAATACTTCTTATCCGTACTAGATATTTACTAAATCTTTAATTTAAAAAACAGATTATATCGTTTGAATGGAAATTTTGGCCTCCAATCCGAAATTCAGGTTTGTCTGAAACAGGCACTGCAGCCGTCCCCCTTAAGCCACATCATTATTGAAAAGAGGGTATATTAAAAATTAAAATAATAAATTTTAATGATAACATCCTTACCATCGCAGAAGCAAAGAGCACGAAGGCTACGAGGAAGATAGCGGAGAGCTGCATGTTGATTGTCTTATCGAAGCGATGAAACTGATGACAGAAGTGAATTTTCTCTAGCTTTTATACTAAATCTCTCGGTACTGAAGTTATATTTACCTTCAATATATTGTTTTCCACCATATGCAGCAATATTGACAAATCAGTATTTATTCTCTAGTCCAAAAGTTGTTTTTTTTTTATTCAAATGCAAGACTGTTTCATTTCCAAATATGACATGTTGACTTGATTTGAAAAATGTCATAACTCATTTTCATTTATTTATTTAATTTGTATATTTTTTCACAAATGTAGTATACTTGTCTGCGAGGCTGGCGCTCTAAAGTGAAAACGGTGTCGACCCCAACTAGAGTCAAAATAGAAAAACTGCAAAATGATAATGTAAGAAGTAAGTATGAAAATTGTGTAGAGATGAGACTGAATGATAAGGTAATGGATGGTCTAAGCATAGACGAAACATGGGACCACATAAAAGTGACCCTCTGTGAATCTGCTAGAGAGGTATGTGGAATAAGTACGCAAGGTAGAAAGAAAGGTGATGCATGGTGGGATGATGAGATTAAAGCACTGGTCTCAGAGAAAAAGAAAGCGTGGTTATTTCTGATAGCGACTGGCAGTGCTTCTAGCGAAGAGAGGGATAGAGCGAAAGAAGTTTACAAGGGATGCAAGAAAAGAGTACGTGATGGAGTGAAAGAACGAAAGAAACGTTTGGAAGAAGAAGAGGGGATCAAAATGACAAACCACTTCCAAGAAAATATTAAACTATTTTGGAAGGAGGTCAAAAGGTCACGAAATGGCCCAGAAAGTGGATGTGTGAAAGTGATAAAATCGAAAGATGGAAACATGTTGACGAATGAGAAAGAAATAAAAGAGATATGGATGAAATACTTTGAAGAGGTCTTCGAAAGCAATCCGAGTGATAGAGATTCCAGTGGCGAGTCAGGTGTGAAAGACGATGGGGTGAATGTTCCCAAAATTAGCATGGATGAAATTAAAAGATCAATTAGATGTTTGCAGAATGGTAAGGCTGTTGGTTTCGACAATATTGCTGCTGAATACTTTAAAGGAAATAGCCGTATAATTCTCACATGGTTATGCAAACTTGTTAACCAGTGTCTAGAGGAGGGTTACACCCCATTAGATTGGAGTAGGGCTGTGATCATGCCTCTATACAAAGGTAAAGGGTCTCGCATGAAATGTGGAAATCACAAGGCTATTAGCCTGCTAAGTTCAGTTGGGAAGCTGTATGGTAGGATATTGATTGAAAGGGTACAAATGAAAAGAAAGGATAAAATATGGGATGTGCAAGGCGCATTTATAAGTGGAAGGGGGTGCATGGATCAGATTTTCTCGTTGCGTATGCTCACAGAGAAGTTTCTGGAAAAAAAACAGAAACTTTTCTGTGCTTTTGTAGATCTACAAAAAGCATATGACAGAGTTGACAGGAAAAAGTTATGGAAGGTGTTGTCTAAGTATGGTGTGAATACAAATCTTATACAGGCAATCACATCGCTGTACGAGGGAAGCGTTGCATGTGTTAGGGCAAACGGTGATTTTACGGGGTGGTTTGACATCACAAAAGGTGTTAAGCAAGGCTGCGTAATGTCACCGTGGTTATTCAATCTATACATGGATAATTGTGTACAAGAATTGAAAGAGGTGAGCTTGGGCGCAAAAATGAGTAGTCTGCAAGTATGTTGCCTGCTGTATACAGATGATGCGGTGCTGATTGCTAACAGTATGGAAGATCTACAGTCCCTCGTATCTAGGATGAACGAAGTATGTATGAAGAATGAGCTAATGATGAATGTAAGTAAGTCTAAAGTCATGGGGTTTGAAAGAGAAAGTACGAAAACAGTGTGCAATATAGTTGTGAATGATGAATACTTGGAGCAGGTAGATGAGTTTGTGTATTTGGCAAGTATGTTTACGAGAGATGGAAAGACTGATAGGGATATTGAAAGAAGGGTGAATGCAGGAAACTCCATTAACGGAGGACTAAACGCGGTTGGCGCAAACAAAAAGTTGTCCAACGAAGCTAGCAGTCCACAATGGAATGCTGATACTTACCGTAATGTATGGCAGTGAGGCATGGAATTGGCAAAGGAAGGATGAAAGTAAACTGAATGCATTAGAAATGAGATCTCTGAGGCGAATGTGTGATAAAACCATGTACGATCGTGTGAAAAGTATTGAGATTCGTAAAGAATGCGAGGCTGATGTAAACGTATTGTTTAAGATTAAGAAAGGGACGCTTAGATGGTTTGGGCATGTAGAGCGAATGAACGAAGAAAGGAGTGTTAGAAGAATATATGACGCGAATGTGAATGAAAGAAGAATCCGGGGACGCCCGAGGAAGACGTGTCACGATCAAATGAATCAAATACTGGAATCGGGCGATGTCAGAAGTCGGAATAATAAAAGAGAATGCATGAGACGATCTATGAATGTGAATGAAGCAAGAAGTGTATATACCAAGAGCGAGTTGTTTGGCGGTTCATCCTTCTGCCTACCCCTGCAGGAAACCGGCGTGGATGGTTAGTTAGTTAGTTAGTACATACATTCGTGGTGCTTCCTGAAATGAGATGATTCTTCATTATTTCTTAGGAAAATTAATATTTGAAAGGATGTAGCAATAATACAAACTTTTCTCTTTTTTTATTATATGACTTTCACCGTTGAGGGCGATCTTGGCCAGTTACATTTTAATAGTACAGATTGTTCTTCAAATTAATTATTTTTAAACAGGATACAATAATTGGGCAAGAAAAATTGAAGCAAATAAGTTACGGTGTAAATATATGTGTCTTTAATTCTCTATGACTTAAATTTTTATAAATATTTTTGTTAATAAATTCTTAATTTGGGGGGAGTTGAGACTTAGAAGGCAGGGAATACTGGTAGGGGGTTCAATTTTAATTTTTACTAATTCATTCACAAAGTTTGGTCATTGATAGGCCACTCAAAGAAATTATGGTCCAGAGTATCCTCTGACCCACAATCACAGTAAGGCGAGCTGACTATGTGGAACCTGGCGAGATGACCAAGACAAGAAGTGTGACCTAGTCTCATTCGAGTTATGGAGGAAATATATTTATTTTTGATGAAAGTGTAATACCTTGTAGCCTACTAAAGTTAGAAATATTTATCCATAAATTCAAAACAGGCAGTTTTGTTAGTAAATTTAGTTTAAACCCGCCACGCTGTATTAGCTCTGGTTAGCCACAGATTACATATTCAAAAGAAGTAGGTTTGTTTGGGTAAAATATTTCCATAACTTAAAACACAAGTAGGTACCGATTTAAGATTTTTATTATTTAGATATGTTTTGAAAAAATAAATGTGTGGAAATAAATAAAATTTTCAAATGAGTGTTACATTATTTCTTTGTTTAGAGATAGTAACAGTCGTCAGAAGGCACTACTTTCGCTGTCAAAACTATTATGGCACCCAAACGACAAGCAAGAGAATTGTGAATACAACTTTATAACTTTTTTCACTGTAATTTAAAAAAAATATATATATATTGTTTACATCACTATTATATTGCCCTGAAGAAGCTACGGTAGTAACGAAACCCGGTAGGCAAAAGTATACAACGAATAAAAGTGATGAAAACAAAGTTATTGTTTTTTATTTTTTAAAATTATAATGTCACCAAGTTACCGCTTCATATGAAAATATTTTTTCACTATCTTCATGAACCGAATCAGCCAAACACCGGATGCGGTAATAGTTGGCGAAACAGAAATCAGGTCGTTTATGTTTGCCGATGACATCGGGAGGTAAACCACGTCCCAGGGGGGGCTACAAAAGTGGATCAACCGTTTCATTGAAGAGTGCCCGGCGGCGGGAATGAGGATGAGCACCGCAAAAACACGAGTAATGGTTATAGGAAGAGACCAAACTCAATGTAACATCTTCGCTAACGGGTCTCAGCTGAAACAGGTTGACCAATTTAAATACCTCGGGGTTGAATTCTCAAGCGAAGACGGCAAGACGGGGGAATTGACCGTAGAATAGGTGTGGCAAACGGTGTGGTGCGTCCACTTTACAGCTCAGTGGGAAAGCTGAGCGAAGTATCGAGACAATGTTGGCAGTGTACAAATCAGTGTATCGTCCTACGATTACTTACGGTCACTTGATCTGGATGTCGAACGAACGTGTACCTTCTAGGGTCCAAGCTGCCGAAATGAGATTTTTTAGGGGAGTTCCAGGAGTCATAAGATCACTTAATATCGAACTACTATTACTCTTCATAGGAAAGTCGCAACTGAGGTGGCTGGAATACATGTTAAGAATGCCAGACAGTCAAATTCCACTGAAAATTCTGAGTGCTTTTCCAGGGGATAGAATTTCAGTTGCCCGCCCCAGACACAGGTGGGAGAAGCAACTCGAGAGGCTGTGCGAGGAGAGGCCGGACCTACTATGGGCGGATGCCGTTATCATAGCACAGGGTGGGGGCGCCTTGTAGATGCGATGGTTTTCCGACCCGAGTAGGATAAGGGAAAGAACATCTATGTAAGTATCAGTTTTTAATATAAATAAAATCATCCCGAGTAAGGCCGAATACACATCACCTAGTGACATCATAAAAACATCAACTTGTTTCGGTGTTTTCAAGTTCCCAACCTTATTCTAACGATAGTCTCACCATCCACTTTTGGACAAACAAAAATTATCAGTTGTTATGAAATCTAAATATATACACTCTGACTGAGAGATAATAACTCTCATTTCTACGGTCGACTCTATACCCCGACATGATCATTTCATCACACCTGTTCTCCATTATTCACCTGACAACAGATCCCGAGAAACATAGGTAGGTTTTTCTACAGCGTGAAGAAAATGACAAAAAAAACTATTAACCCATCTGTGAATCAAAGAATAATTGAACAGTTCATATTGTTTCACGATTCTTCAATAATATGCCCGCAACAAATTTGTATTCACGAGGAAAAGTTATTGAAAATGTTTTTGTTGCTCTCACCTCCCATTTTAATCCTTCACCGTCCCATTGTAGCCCTTCACCGTCCCATTGTAGCCCTTCACTGTCCCATTGTAGCCCTTCACCGTCCCATTGTAGCCCTTCACCGTCCCATTGTAGCCCTTCACTGTCCCATTGTAGCCCTTCACCGTCCCATTATAGCCCTTTACCGCTCCCATTTGCTCTTAAGATCACTCCTTGAATCTGTCCAATGCTCCAAGTTGAGAAACTCTGATTAAAGCGATCGCCTTGAGAGGCCCACGCCATTTTTGTCAACTTTATTTTGACAAACTGTAAATGATTCAAAATTATTCAAGTATGTCATACTTTTTAAATGTGTAAAGCAAATTTAGATAACCTCCAGCCCGAGGATGTGTCCACGTAGTTTTGAAAAGCACATCTCTCTCTCTCTCTCTCTCTCTCTATCAAGTAGACATTTCAAAGAGTGGTTATTTTTTCTAGTGACTCATGTCAGTCAACAGTGGCGAAAAACCAACAAATCCAAATCAAAACTTTGCCTGAAATGACTTTACCTATGTTAGGTGACCAGTTCTGATTTGCCAGGTATTTCCCAACCTTCCTCTAGACCATCTTCTTTCCTTTCCCACTATCTTCAACCCCATAACATACCTCAATAAATTTGAGATGCCAGAGTCTTACTGACTCCTCACGGTTTTAAGCAGTTGGTTCTCTAATTTCGGTTATTTACAAGAAAAAAAAACATTTTGTCAACTTTTTTATTGCAGAATCAAGTCAGTTGTTCCTAGCCGAGTCAATACGATGTAAAAACAGAGTAAAACAAAGCCTCGAAGACGTTGTAACAAAATTTTGCATCCGAGGAAAATGTTAAATTCTGGTACAATGTTCCATTGCGTCAGTTTCATCACTTCGTACAAAGCAGTTTATAGTGCATGTTGCTATATTGGTACGTTAGTACTCAATCTAATAAACGTTGTACTTGTTGTATTTGACGGGCCTGTAGGGGTCATACTTGTCGTACTTGTTGTACTTGGGCTTCACAATTCCAGCAGAGCTGACCTGAAATCAAAAGAAAAACGTTTTTGATACTTTGTAATGAACATTTTAAGAGACTGTGGAATGCCACAGGGTACCATTATTAAACCTTTGCTATTTTTATTATTTTTAAAATAAGTCACTTTACATTATGAGGAAGAATATAATATAAAAAAAATGTAATTTAGAAATTCGGTCCCTGTTATCAAATGCCAAACTTCGAAAAAATATTCATCGTCCTTATCATTGGCGCAAAAATCGTCTGGGAAGTTTATCGGGCAGATCAAAGAGATGAGTTAAAAAAAAGGTTTGGATGTCGTCAAAACAAATAATAGCATGCATATTATTAAGATAATGGGATTAGAAATTGTTGAAATTAAAAATGGAATAGTTTAATAGTTGTAGACAATCTAAGAATAAAAATACATGGAAGGTGTTCTTTTAGACCGCTTAAGATTTCAAGTAAATAACTTTATATATGTGTAAATTTGAGTACTTGATTTTTTTTTACTGTTATCGATCATTTTTTTAAATATGTTCGTCAGTCCTAAATAAGACTATAAAATAAATATCCCGATAAATTACCTTTTTGTAGTTTGTCTAACGGAAGCTTATTATACAAAACTTTATCCTAAATTTACAGTAAAGATTACAACATATATATATACATATCAGAATAAAATAAAAACATACGTAAAAAACTAAAAACATAAAAATTTATGCCTGCACTGTAAAATAGCCAGAAATATCACTTTGCACGTTGATAACAAAAGCAAAACTATCAGTGATAATTCTGTAAATTCTACACTAGTTAGGAAATGTATATGGTTTCAAAAGAAAACAAATCCTCAAACTGTAATCATCAAATTCTATGAAATTCGTCGTAAAATGTCAGAAAAAAAGTTGCAGTTGCAAAAACCAGTGAAAGAAATTTGTTTTACTTAAAATTTCATAAGGAATTTAAAATATCACAGTTTGAATATAATTCTGTATTGAAACCTTATATATTTCATTCATTATTCGTGCAAAATTAAAAGATAAATCACTTGTATATTTTTGCATATTTTTTTATGCTTAATGTTAAAAAAAATTAATCACTTAACCACAAGAGTAAAAGGGTTTATTAAATATTAAAAAAAAATCATTTTTAATGATAAGATCCTTACCATTGCAGAAGCAAAGAGCACGAAGGCTACGAGGAAGATAGCGGAGAGCTGCATGTTGATTGTCTTATCGAAGCGATGAAACTGATGAAATAAGCTTTTTCGCTTTGGCTTTTATACTAAATCTCTCGGTGCTATATTGACTTTTGAAAGATTGTTTTTCATCATTTACTGCAATATTGACAATTCACCGTTTATTCTCTTGTCCAGAAGTTATTTTATATTCAAATGCAAGGCTGTGTTTGATTTCCAAATTAGACATGTTGACTTGGCGGGAAAAACGTCATAACTCATTTTCTTTTATTATTTTTTATTTTATTTTATGGATTTCACCCATTTAGGGCGATCTTAGCCATGTTTTAATAGTACAGATTGTTCTTAAAGTTAGTTCCTTTTAAACAGGTTTTAATATTTGTCAAATAAAATTGAAGCAAATAAGTAACAGTGTAAATTTATGTGTTTTCAATCCCCAATGACTTAAATTTTAATGCCGTTTATGTAAATATATTTCGTTAATAAATTGTTAATTTGGGGGGAGGTGAGACTTAGAAGGCACGGATTGCTGGTAGGGAGATCAATTTTAAGTTTTACCAATTCATTCACAAAGTTTGGTCATTGATAGGCCACTCAAAGACATTATTTATATATTGTATAACATACGCCCTATGTGGGCTTTTATATATAAAATTAGTTATAATAAACAGGTGCAAAACACATCACAGTAGGTTCATAGATAATATATCGAACAAAATGTAACGTAATTATTATCTGTGATATGGATGCAACATTGCGATTGTCTATCATATAATATCTACACGCGTCTATGGATTGGAGATCCGGCAGACGCGGCGGTGCAAGATGGCGGAGGACATAGCCTCACACGGGCGGTCGAGCTTGACGTGTTTTTGTGGGAGTAGTTATAACGTTATTTCGTATTTTATTTGACGCCGGGGTGCGTCCATTGGAATTACCCGAAGTGGGTATGTTTTTGATTTTTTGTTAGACAGGGGAAATGGGTTTAATGTATTGATAATCAAATTTACGGGTTATGAAACCCAACCGCGCGTGCCTTGTGCGTTGGAGAAGTTTCCTGCAGAGTGATGAGTGGACGTTGAGGGTCAGTTGCTGTTTCTACGTCCAAACAGTGACACAAGGTAGCATCCTTACATACTATTGTCTTAACCCCTCGAATGCTGTGGCGGATGGCGCTTCCGAAGAGTCGACATTGTCTTCGCTGAAGGTGACCGTGGGAATCGGTGAGCATCAGGACTGGAGCGGCCTTGCTTTATGCTGAGGGGAAGAATCTGACTACAAGAGCCTCATTTATGATATAAACCGTTCATGTTAAAATTAATCTCTCTCTTTACTCTTCCCTTCCTCTAGTAATGATAATCGGGGTTTTTGAGTCAATAAAGACCATGTTTTCTTGTGAATAGGGTTTTTATTTATTATAGCGTGGTTTACCTCACAACATCCCCGTACCTCATCTATCAATCTCACCCCACGAATCCTGAGATACAAAAGAGCACCCCTGTAAGGTAGGTTGCAGTTAAGCATGCAATCAGCGATGCTACAAAATACAGGATTAACATAGTGTAAGTACCATTCTAAGTAATAAGTTCCAGAGGTGAATATTCAAAACATACCTCACATTTACTGTTACTTATACACTAGACACATATATTAATAACTATAGACGATGTATGCAATAATCGTTGATTTGTATTTGTATTCCGAACAGTTGAGAATGTCTACTATATCTGAATATGTATTACCTACTGCGTGGAGTCGAGGTACCAGTGAATATTTGAATGACTCAGTCTTCAAATTATTGTTACAGTTAAACAAAATTTTAGATCTATTAGATGTAATTAAGCTGACGATATCAGGGATGTCTATAAAACCATTAACCATTTTGAAAATAAAAGTTAAATCAGAGACAATTCTTCTATCTGATAGTTTTAATAATTTTAGTTCTTTCATTAAGTAATTGTAATTAATAGTTTCATTAGGTAATCCGAGTTTATAGTTAACATATCTTAGAAATTTATGTTGAATTTTTTCAATGGAGTCGGAATGAATTTTATAGTGAGGGGACCATATAAAAGAATTATATTCGACTTGACTACGAACTAAGGAAGAGTGGTCCAGAGTATGGTCCAGCGTATCCTCTGACCCACAATCACAGTAAGGCGAGCTGACTACGTGGAACCTGGCGAGATGACTAAGACAAGAAGTGTGACCTACTCTCATTCGAGTTATGGGGAAAATTTTATTTTTTGGCATGAAAGTGTATTACTTTGTAGCTTGCTAATGTAATAAATGCTACAACTATTTATCCATAAATTCAAAACAGGCAGTTTTGTTGGTATATTTAATTTCACGACAATGTCCATTTGCAATGCACTGGTAAATCTTTCCGTCTTCTTCTGATTGCCCTCTCGGCGACTCGGCATTATTGTAAGGGAAAATATTACATGTAGAGGATTTGCAGATATGAGTATAGTGGTACCTCGAGATACCCTAACATATGAGATATTTGAGAAACGAGCCGTCGAGCGAGCGAAGTTTTGGTTTGAAATACGAGCAAAATTTGACACACACGGCCGTCTCGACCCACCAGTTTACTGCACCTCGTGCGTCTTGCATTATCCCACGCACCCCCTCAGTGTGTTTGTTTACCTCGCTGTCGAAGCATCTTCGATAAGTTTTTCTAGGGTTTTGTACTTTTTGTGCATTATACTTTATCACATTTCATTTTATAACCATGGGTCTAAATAAAGTGAGTGGAAAGGTCAGTGGTCAGAAAAAGGTGATGTCTATTGAATTGAAGCGTGAAATCATATTTTAAAAAATGGGCAAGGTGTGCGAGTAGCTGACTTGGCGAGGCAGTACGGGCGTGCTACTTCAACGATATTTACAGAAGGCGTCGATAAAGGATATAACGCCAGCTAAGGGCGTTACAATAATTTTAAGGCTCCGGAGATCTCTTCATGAAAAGATGGAGAAACTGCTGATGGTTTGGGTGATGGAGAAGCAGCTTAAAGGCGACACCTGAATAAAGGGCACCATATGCGAGAATTTTCGGTCATTTGCTGAATCAATTCCGGCGCACTTCCACGGACGAGGCATCGGAAGACTCGTTTCATAAAGGACCGCCATACACTCCGTTGTCAGGCACGGTGAGACAGCAAGTTCGGATGTGAAGGCACCTGAGGATTATCTCAAAACTTTTTCCATACTGATAGAAGCCAAAGGAAGCATCCCCCATCAAGTCTTCAACTGTGACGAGACAGGGCTTTTCTGGAAGAAGATGCAGAATAGGACATACATAACGACAGAGGAGAAGATGATGCGAGGCCACATGCGAGGCCACAATGAGCGATGGATGCAGATGATGCGACTGCCACCCTGAAGACGATCTATTAAATTGAATTTATTTAATTTATTCTATGTTACTATCATCTAAGTTTTTCATTTAATTTTGATGTAATTAACTTTTCGTAATTGTTATTTTTTTTCACATTTTCTTCTCATATGTTTTTATTATTATTTTACCTTTTTTATTATTATTATCATTTATTTATTTTTTAAATTTATTTTATGGTATTCATTTCTCTTTTTATATTGTATATATTTCATGTGATATGGCAGACTGGGTTTGCACTACCCACCCAGTCCTGCTGGATTAAAAACTCAATTACATAAATAAGAAAAACTGCTAAGTTATGTGGAGGGCAAACCCGAAGGCATGGGTCACTAGGCAATTCTTTGTGCAGTGGGGCCCTCTGTTAAGAAATATCTACAGGAAAACAACCTACCCACGCAAGCCCTTCTCGTCCTCGACAATGCTTCTACTCACCCAACAAAGGTCGAAGATGACATCCTCAAAGAGTTCAATTCTATAAAGTTTCTCTACCTACCACCCAACACCAATCCTATCCTGCAGTCCATGGATCAGCAGGGGATTTCTAATTTTAAAAAGCTGTTCACTAAGCATCTCTTCCGGCGCTGCATTGAGGTGACAGAGAACACAAACCTCACCGTTCGAGAGTACTGGAAGGACCATTTTAACATCGTGTTATTTTATTTATTTCGGAACACACATTATTAAACCATAGAATCTATGAAAGCTTTGTCTACCCAACTGGGAAAAAATCCCGTTTTGGGGCAGTCAAATTGACTAGTTTGGCTCATATTAAGTGCCATTATACAAAACAGAATGGAAAAAGCTAGTATTGACACAGTATGGCAATTCTATACATCTATAAAAAAGGGTAATTATCAAGTATAAAGAATAGTACATAAAATAAACATATTAATTATATTTCGTTCAACTAGTACAAACAGCAACTTAGGTAAATTCTTTACGATCACATGTTTGTCCTTTCCTTGATTAGGGCTTTCAATCCAGTTAAGATCCTCTCCCAAAGAGCACATACAATGCAGCACAAATTCATTCAGAAAATTGAGCCATGACATGGTAATAGTAAGGCCAAAGCGCCACTAATAAATATGTTTGTAATTGTGAAAAATAAATTAAAGAATTAACTGTCAGTCAGTATATGTTCGATTTAAACTCTCCCTAAACCAAGAAGCCAATCATAGACTAATTTGCGCAGAACAGTTGCACTTTTCGATATCAATGTACCGGGTATTATGTTGAACATTTTTGGACCTAAGTATAAAAATTGTCTTTGAGCAAGGGATGTCATGGTGGTAGGTGGAACTATTGGATTAATTCTAGAATGACGTGATAGTGGTCTATGGATGGGTAGTGGTGACGTTGTTTTTGTGTGTGTAATATAATGTTTCTTATGTATTTTTCTTATGTCTTAGATCGAGAACACGTATCTCTTCAAATAATACTTCATTGGGGTACATAGAAGGTTTTTTTAAGGATGACTGTGATTTCTATGATTTCGCTAGTGGATCCAATATTGTTTTGGCACATTTGCCGCATCCCAAAGATGCATATTCTAGTGGAGAATTACACATGGGCATACTATACTAGTTTCAGATCTTTCACACGGAGAATATTTCTAATAGACACGAATAGATGAGTAAGTTTTCTGACCTTTGTGGAAGTTGAGTTGATTTGTTCGTCCCATCTCATAAATTTATATATGATGATTCCTATATACTTCATACTATCTACACATTCTACGTTAATTAAAGAACAGATACTCGTAGTTGGGTCATTGCAATGGTGTATAATAATGTTTAGTATTTCCTTGGGTTGTCCAGCTTGAGTTACACTAAAATTATAAATTTAGTTTCATTAGTGTTTAGTGTAAGGAGATTATTGTCTAGTCATTGTTTAACATTGTTTATAGCGATTTCAGCTTTGCTATGAACATATTTCTAGATTTTGCCTTTAAATAACAATACTATATCATCGGCAAAGGTGATGATGTGGTCGGCAAGGTTAAAGTGACAAAGATCATTAATATAAATACTAAACAAAATAGGTGCTAACGTGCTTCCTTGTGGTACACCAAATTTAATGTTTGCCGGATCGCTTAGACTTTAGAGTATCATTAATATTCACTCTTTGGCACCTGCTTTTTAAATAGCTACCTTACCATTAAAGTAGCTGTCCCTGCACACCTATGAGTTGTAGTTTATTCAAAAGAATTTTATGCGAGATTGTGTCTAAAGCATTGGCGAGATCCAGGAAGAGCGCGATGCATTTTCGATCTCCGTCGATATTATTGGAGATGATTTTTGTCAGCTTACCAATGGCATTTTCGGTACCTAAAGCTGGTCGGAAACCGTATTGTCTACTTGAAATATTTTACCTTTAGAAACCTAACCTAACCTAACCTAACCTAACCTTGATTTACAAAATTGTTAATCGTTTTATAGACAACCCTAATATAATCAGCTTAATTAAATTTAATATTCCAACTAGAACTATTCGATCTAAAATTTTATTCAATTGTTACAATAATTTCAAGACTGAGTCATTCAAAAATTCTCTTTTACCTAGACTTCACGTAGAAGGTTTTACATTTTCAGACATAGTAGAAATGTTTAACTGGTCGGAATGCAAATCCAAACTGACGATTATTGCATGCATCCCCAACAATTATTAATATATGTGTCTAGAGTGTAAGTATCGGTGAATGTGAGGTATGTTTTGAATATTCGCCTCTGTAGCTAATCACTTGGAATGATACTTACACTATGTTATTCCTGCATTTATTCGATATTTTATCAATGTACCTACTGTGATGTATTTTGCAGCTGTGTAACTATTTTAACTAAGTAAATATGTAAAAGCCATGTAATAATAATAATAATCGGATGATTTTTATAGCGCCGCTTTTGTGAGAAATCACCTCAGGGGCGCTGTACAATTATTACTTCCTATTCTTATATTACGTCTATTCTACGAATTTATTATTATTTATTTTTTTTTTTTTTTAACATTGATTTTCTCTTTTTGGACAGGCCATCATTACACATTATTTATAGACCATATAAGGAGATGAAGTTAAATTATCAAAACTAAATTTAATGTTAAATTGAAAAAAAAGAAGCTAACTGTATTTATTCCTTACGATATATTGCAAGACGCTAATACAAATGATAGAGTGATTGTTTCCATTATATTCAGGAATGTATTTAATATTGCAAGACGCTAATACAAATGATAGAGTGACTGTTTCCATTATATTCAAGAATGTATTTAAGCTAAGACAAAGAATTATTATCCATATTTTTAGGATAAATAACACAGAACACTCTTAAAAGGGTAAATAACACAGAACACTCTTAAAAGGGTGGAGCGGCGGGGGAGGATGATGGCCGGTGGGATTTATCCAGAGGGCCCTCAAAATCTTCTTTGTCTTGGCGTTGGTCTGCACGTACGCCAGGCGCTTGTCAGCCGGCTTCAGGATCCGGAGGAGCACTCCATCGTGTAGTCCACTGACATCATTGCTCCTGCATTATCGAATTCCCTGCAGTACCAGTTGCTTCTTGGCAAAGAACTCATACCTGTCCTCTACCACCTGATGCACCCGGCAGATCAGGTCAAAGTCGTGCTTGTTGAGGTACTTGGCCACTATCTCAATGACGTAGGTAAAGGCTCGTTCTCGCCCCAGCTGGTGTTCTCGTTGGGGTTCACTTCCCGGTTGTATACAATACAATACAATATTTTTACAACCACCGCACGCACTTCACTAGTTCCGCACGTGTTCGACCGACCGCCGCCAGATGTATTATTACCCTAAGGATGTGACCGATGTCTAATGCGTTAATTCGGAAGAACGAAGCAGATTTCAACTCAAAATATTTGGCTTTTTATTATAAACTTGATTTAAGCCCGAAACGACAGCACTAAAATTATGTAATTTTTATAAATGTAACCCAAAAATTATTGCGGTTATTTTATGCTATTTTTACACCGGGAAAATTAATAACTTTCCGATCCTTCCAAGGTAAATCGGGAGCGACTACAAAACGCAGCCGGCTGCCGCGAGGGCGCCGTAGGGCCGTGTAGGGCGTATATAATACAATATATAAATAAATAATCACTCAGATTTACCAGTCATGTTTTGACTTTATTTTTAAAGATGTTAATTTCTGTAATTTTTTAAAATTGATTTGGTAAGGCATTAAAAAAATTTGCAGCATCAAATTTAATATTCCTCTGTCCAAAAGTTGTATTAAGTTTTAAGATGTTTTATATACAAATCTACAGTTTCATTCCGCGCGTGATGAAATTTTGAACATGACCTTCAATACAAGATGAAGACCACTGTCTATATAAGATTTGCAGTCGTTATAGCAGAGTTTTGATACCTAAGATCAGAGTTTCCCAACGCGGGCAATGTCGCCCCCCAAGGAGCGTTCCCAAAGTCAATTGTAATTAAACAAATTATTATAAGCAATAATTATTATCTGAAAAATCATACAAATTGAATAATCTTCCGAGAAAAAATACATGCTGCCGACGGGACTCGAACCCGCGACCTTTCGTTTACCGGACAAGTGCTCTACCACTGAGCTACGGCAGGTTATTCATTACCCGCCAAATTAGTCAACATGTACTAGTTCTTCAGACTACAATCATTGCTTATTACATTTTTTCTCACTGGAAACAACCATCTTTATTTTTGTGGGAAAGGCGTTGTAAGTGCTAACTCTCTCACTAGATGGCGTCGAGATTCTATCGAATCTACATTTTATTGTAAGAATATTTTTTACTTGCCAGATATTATTATTTTAAATGATTAAACTAATGTTTACAAGACAAGATTTTTTATGCATAGCACAAATATTAAACAAATTATTATAAGCAATAATTATTACCTGAAAAATCATACAAATTGAATAATCTTCCGAGAAAAAATACGGCAGCATGTATTTTTTCTCGGAAGATTATTCAATTTGTATGATTTTTCTGATAATAATTATTGCTTATAATAATTTGTTTAATATTTGTACTTCAATTGTAATTGTTAATAATTATGGCGTTAATATAATGGCTATGTCATTTATCCCATCTTTATAAACTAATCTATTGTTCTCGAACCCGAAAGACCCTTCTAGGAATTCCCGCTAACTCTTTGAAAGCTCATTTATAATCCTGATGTATCATATATCCCGAGTTTATCATTGCTAGGGTACAGTTGGTGCCTCAGTTCATTTCTTCATAAATCTTTGATAGAGTAAACCACATGCCTAGATCGTAATTCTTTCATCTTTATATCTTAATGAGCTTTTCCGTACATAATTTTATATTCTATTCGTGTTAAAATTGTGTTTTTTGCACAGTGTTTCCATAACTTTTTATCACCATCATGTTCTTTGCACACTGTTTCACATTTTACAAGACTGAAATATTTTCCAACCTCATAAGTAATCTACGTTCTTTATATAATTTGCAAGTTTCGTGTTATGTTCTACTTTATGTATCGCTCCTGCTAATGTGGAATATGTTAAAAGACACTCTTACTCTGGTACAATGATTTCATCCATGTCCGTTTACTACCAGAATTGCGGTGGTATTAAGAAAACGGCTGCGCGGCTTGTTTCATACAAAATTTAATTTAGAATTGGAGACCAAAATACTCACCTAAACCTAATGATCTTTTTTTCATCAAACAGTATAGTAAATATATAGTACGGATTAGAAGTAATTTATTTATTTTTGTTTTACGTTATGAAATATAGGCCATTGAAGGAATTGATTTTTCGAGACTTTAGAGGCACCTTTAACAATTATTTGGGGGCTAACGGTGATTAAAAAAAAGTTTTATTCCATCTGCTTTGAAAACATAATAAAGTACAAAATTTAAAAAAATATATTAAAAAAGCTAAGCAACAGACATTAAATTAAATTAAAAACTACCATTTTACGTTGGAACACAAATTTTCCGTACATAATTTAAAATATCGACCCGAAAAACCTTTTTTTAAATGTTTTGTTTTCTTATTTTTATTTGCGTTATCATATTTAAATAACAAATATAATATTTTTTTTAAATACGATAAACACGCAAATTATATTGTAAAATTATGAAAATTGATTTTTTTTCATGGCATATACTTCATAATTTAAAACAAAAATTAATAAAATACTTCTCATCCGTATTAGATATTTACTAAACCATTAAATTTAAATTATATATCATTCAGTTTGTATGGATATTTTGGCCAGAACACCAAAATTAAGATATTTATGAAAAAGGCAGCGCAGCCGTTCCTCTTAAGAGTAAAACCCAATCGCCGCTTATCGAAACGTCAAAACGTGGCTTGTATCAAGTGTAAATACGAGTTAATTCATTGAATCGCGATACACAGCATTCCAATAAGACCGAGACCGTATACTTACCGGTAAAATGACCGGAGGCGGGGTGCTGGTGGCAGTGCGCAAGGAGCTCGCAGCTTCCCGCCTCGATGCCTGGGAAAACACTCAAATCGAACAAATCTACATCTCCTTCCCGATGAGGTCTGGTCCGATATTAAATGGAAGATCCTCCTTCTGTTTCGTGACCTTTTATGATGTGTGACGATTTTGATTTGTAACATTTACAACGTCATAGCTACACACCGCAGAGAAGAGAATCAAAAGAAGTGCTAGTATGGGTGAGGGGACGAAGCCAAATTTAGCAGGGTGGGGGGGTGAGCCTGGAGGCATGTCCCTTTCAGTGATTCGCCAAAAAACAAATCCCGGCATTATGCAGGAAACTCGCATTGCACAGCAAAGTATTCATATTTACTATTCGAAAAGCAAATCTGCTAATGATCACCTCGTCCTTTGTACAATTTTATGGAATTTATCGTCAGTATCCTTCCCGTAGCTGTCGTGCCAATATCCATAACTAAGAGGATATTTTGTTAAAGTATTTTGTTTGACGCCTTTAGAAATGTTTCTTAATGTATTTACCGCAGGAAACTGTGACATGAACGCTTTCGCGTCGTCGCCATTTTGGTTTGACGAGATTGTTTTGCAAAACTGTTTATTATTATATTATTATACAAGAATTATATTGAATAAGCTAACAATCAAATAAAATAACATTTTCCACTGGAATGCTATGCTATCTGATTGTAATCACTATCACTTTTTTATAAATTTAATGTAAATCAAATTTAATATGACGGCCTCTATGGTCGAGGGGTAAGGTTCTCGACTACGAATCCGAAGGACGCGGGTTCAAATCCCGGCTCCGCAAGTAAATTTTATTTAATTAATTTGTGCCGTTTCACAATTATATAATTTAAATATAATATAAAGTGTATTTGCGCACGTTCCAAAGTGGAAGATATCTCAGTATCGCCCTGGTGAACGACCACCATTCAGAATTAAAACGTTGCTTGAAATGGCTTTAGCCGTGTTTGGTGACTAGATCTGAATAGCCAGGCAATTTCCCACCTTCCTCTTCCCCTTTTCCTTCCCCTCTACCTCCAGCCTCACAACATTCCCCAATTTGGGGATGTCATAATCTCACTGGCTGCAGACGGTTGTGAGCAGTTAAGACTCTTGTTCGTGTAAAAAAAAATTATGTTATTATTAAGTTGTGCGAGTATTTATAGTTTTTATTATCGTGACAGCTGCTTCGGCGTTCAAGGCCATTTTTAAACTGCGATTAATCCACATTGTGACGACTTATTTATAAGATTTTATTCACTCCCACCCAATTCTAATTTGGAGGTGTTTTTAAAAATAATGATTTACTATCGGTAAAACCAATTTATTTAGAAAATAATTGAAATTCTGTATTCTGTGAGGTTTTTACATTTATTTTTTGGTTCCCCGTATTTAACTGATAATGTTTTCTTAATTGATTTATTTAAATTTGTTACAGTGTTTTGATAATGTGAACATACTGAGAAGCGGTGAATATATAATTTTCCTTGGGATGGATTTGAGTCAACCTTAGGTATATTTGGGGATAAAAGAACAAATGATAATGGTAACAGAATGCTTGAAGTATGTTTAGAGTGGAACCTTTTTGTATCGAATACCTTCTTCAATCATAAAGGTATCCACCAATATACATGGGAAAGAGGAAATGAAAGGTCAATGATCGATTTTGTGGTAATTGACTCTAGGTTGCGAGCCGTCACCGCAGACAAGAGTTTTCAGAGGGGCTGAGGTAGAAACCGACTATTTTCTGGTTGTGTCGAGAGTAAATCTCTTCCGCGGCTGGCGCTCTAAAGTGAAAGTGGTGTCGACTCCAACTAGAGTCAGAATAGAAAAACTGCAGAACGATAATGTAAGAAGTAAGTATGAAAATTGTGTAGAGATGAGATTGAATGATAAGGATATGAACGGTTTGAGCATAGACGAAACATGGGATCACATAAAAGTGAGCCTTTGTAAATCTGCTAGAGAGGTATGTGGGATAAGTACGCAAGGTAGGAAGAAAGGTGATGGTGGGATGATGAGATTAAAGCACTGGTCTCAGAGAAGAAGAAAGCGTGGTTATGTCTGATAGCGACTGGCAGTGCTTCTAGCGAAGAGAGGGATAGAGCGAAAGAAGTTTATAAGGGATGCAAGAAAAGAGTACGTGCTGGAGTGAAAGAACGAAAGAAACGCCTGGAAGAGGAAGAGGGGATCAAAATTACAAACCACTTCCAAGAAAACATTAAACTGTTTTGGAAGGAAGTCAAAAGGTCCCGGAATGGTCCAGAAAGCGGATGTGTGAAAGTGATAAAATCGAAAGATGGAAAAATGCTGACGAATGAGAAAGATATAAAAGAGAGATGGATGAAATATTTTGAAGAGGTCTTCGAAAGCAATCCGAGTGATAGAGATTCCAGTGGCGAGTCAGGTATGAAAGACGATGGGGTGAATGTTCCCAAAATTAGCATGGATGAAATTAAGAGATCAATTAAATGTATGAAGAATTGTAAGGCTGTTGGTTTCGATAATATTGCTGCTGAATACTTTAAAGGAGATAGCCGTATAATTCTCACATGGTTATGCAAACTTTTTAACCAGTGTTTAGAGGAGGGTTACACCCCATTAGATTGGAGAAGGGCTGTGATCATGCCTCTATACAAAGGTAAAGGGTCACGCATGGAATGTGGAAATCATAGGGCTATTAGCCTGCTAAGTTCAGTTGGAAAGCTGTATGGTAGGATATTGATTGAAAGGGTACAAATGAAAACAAAGGATAAAATATGGGATGTGCAAGGTGCATTTATGAGTGGAAGGGGATGCATGGATCAGATTTTCTCGTTGCGTATGCTCACAGAGAAGTTTCTGGCAAAAACCAGAAACTTTTCTGTGCTTTTGTAGATCTACAGATCTTTTGTAGAGTTGACAGAAAAAAGTTATGGAAGGTGTTGTCCAAGTATGGAGTGAATACAAATCTTATACAGGCAATCGCATCTCTGTACGAGGGAAGCGTTGCATGTGTTAGGGCAAACGGTGATTTTACGGGGTGGTTTGACATCACAAAAGGTGTTAAGCAAGGCTGCGTAATGTCACCGTGGTTATTCAATCTATACATTGATAATTGTATGCAAGAATTGAAAGAGGTGGGCTTGGGCGCAAAAATGAGTAGTCTGCAAGTTTGTTGCCTGTTGTATGCTGATGATGCCGTGCTGATTGCTAATAGTATAGAAGATCTACAGTCCCTCGTATCTAGGATGAACGAAGTATGTATGAAGAATGAGCTAATGATGAATGTAAGCAAGTCTAAAGTCATGGTGTTTGAAAGAGAGAGTACGAACACAGTGTGCAATATAGTTGTGAATGATGAATACTTGGAGCAGGTAGACGAGTTTGTGTATTTGGGAAGTATGTTTACGAGAGATGCAAAGACTGATAGGGATATTGAAAGAAGGGTGAATGCAGGAAACTCCATTAACGGAGGACTGAACGCGGTTGGCGCTAACAAAAAGTTGTCCAAGGAAGCGAAGCTAGCAGTCCACAATGGAGTGCTGACACCAACCTTGATGTATGGCAGTGAGGCATGGAACTGGCAGAGGAAGGATGAAAGTAGACTGAATGCTGTAGAAATGAGATCTCTGAGACGAATGTGTGGTAAACCATGTATGATCGTATGAAAAATATTGAGATTCGCAAAGAATGCAAGGCTGATGTAAGCGTAGTGAGCAAGATGAAGAAAGGGACGCTTAGATGGCTTGGGCATGTAGAGCGAATGAACGAAGAGAGGAGTGTAAGGAGAATATATGACGCGAATGTGAATGGAAGAAGAAGCCGACGGCCGAGGAAGACATGGCACGATCAAGTGAATCAAATTTTTGAGTCGGGCTATGTCAGAAGTCAGAATAATTGAAGAGAATGTATGAGACGATGTATGAATGTAAATGAAGCAAGAAGTGTATGCCAAGATCGAGTTGTTTGGCGGTCCGTCCTCTCTGCCTACCCCTGCGGAGAAACGGCGTGATGGTTAGTTAGTTAGTTAGTTAACACAAAGAAAAACAATATTACATGAAAATAAATACAATTTCTTGAAACGATTGCTATTCAATTTGTGGCGTCATTATTAATAAATTAATTTAAAAATATGCTTAGTATTCACCATTTTATAAATATATACATCTTTCTAAAGCGATGCTTTCATCATCAGGAATACATAAAAACAAAACAAAAATAATGTTAAGTATAGACAAATGATAAAAATAGGAATGTAAGAATAGACATATTATAAACACACACAAAAATTGATTAAAGTATTAATTAAATTATTCATTTGATATAAATAAAGGTTTAAAAATTATGGTTGTATAACCGGTTTACAATTAGATAATTTCGAAGTTTTTGAAATTATAAAAAACATTAATAGTGAATTAAATTTTATAAATAATCAAATATGTTTTAAAAATACATATTTCTTGAATTTATTGTCATATTGATATTAATAAAAAAGTTAATTTATTTTTTAATTTATTATATAAATTTGTTATTCAATGTCTTATAATAATTGTTTATTAGCATTTTTTATTAGTTACTTATCTACTTTAATGAATTTTTGTTTATGTTTATAATTTGTTCTATTCTTACATTATTGTGTTCTTATATTTATCATTTGTCCATACTTGACATTATTTTTTTGTATTCATATATACATTGGTTAGTTAGTTATATGTTTTTTAAACTCACAAACCATCCTATATGCAGATGACATGAAAATCTTTTCATCTATAAATTCAATCGAGGATTGTCATAAGCTGCAGGATGACCTGCATCGTTTGAATGTCTATTGTAATGCCCACTTTTTGGAAATTAATATATCTAAATGCTTCGTCGTACGCTTTACCAGAAATAAAAACGTATTTACTCATGATTATTCAATTAATTGTCAACCGATATCTATCAAATCAGAAAGTAAGGACCTTGGGGTTATACTGGATAATAAATTGAATTTTAATAAACATATCGACCATATAGTAACTAAAGCATCATCTATGCTTGGTTTCGTCATCCGTGCCTGTAAACAGTTCAACGATATTAGCACTTTCAAAACACTTTACTTCTCTTATGTTCGCAGTATTTTGGAATATGCATCTCAGGTATGGAACCCAGGCTATGCACTACATAAAAACAGAATTGAAAGCGTCCAAAATAGAATTTTAAGGTACCTAAACTTCCGCTCTTTTAGATCTCATGTTAGCAATGAAGACTCCGCACAGTTCTTTAATTTACAGACATTAACCTGTCGAAGAAATATAGCTGATTCCGTAATGTTATTTAAAATCGCACGCAACCTAGTTGATAGCCCTGATCTTCTCAAACGCCTACTATTTCATATCCCAAATCGCAACAGCAGACAGCCACTTACTTTTTTTATCCCTCATTGTAAAACCAATTCCAAACAAAACTCGTTTATCTATAGATCTACACACTCGTTTAACTTAAATTATTACCATATTGACATTTTTAACTCAACTACACGTGATATTAAATTAAAATCCATAATGCGACCACTCTCAAACTAGTTAACTTAAACCATCTTTTTACCTTTATCCCACTCCTATGTTCCCATCCACCCTCCCCTCCCCCGACTGACATTGTTTAAGCTAATTGATGAAAAACTGTACATTGTCACATTTTACTCATAGTATTTATCATCAGCAGAGGAAAATTTATAATTGGCATAATTTATTGTTTATATTGTTATATGTATGAAAATTATGGATTTGCTGTTAATTTTCCCAAAAAAAAGTAAAAAAAAAAAAAAAATAAAAAAAAAAAAATATATTCCTGATGATGAAAGCATCGCTTTCGAAACATGTAGATTTATTTGAATATTTATAAAGTGGCGAATACTAAATATATTTTTTAATTCATAGTTAATACATGTATATTTAATGAGTATAATGTTTATGAAATTATTTTAAGTAAGGAGTTAATCTGGTATATATAAAAATACGTTCCTTCTGAAAGTAGTGATTGAATTCGAAAATATATCTATGTCTTTATGTCTGCAGTGTTATTTAATAGACCCATTCTTGACGTTGGTTTGGAAAAGCTTGTATCATTACGATAAGCATCGGTAAATTCAGGTTGGCAAATAAATTTCAGACATATATAAAAATTAAAATGATCAATAAAACACAAGTTATACATATATGCTGTTTATGATTTTAAACTCGGAAATTATATCAGATATATGTCTTCTTTTGGTGAGTGAAACTTCTCCAAAGTGAGTAAGTCTTAATTAAGTAAAATTTCCCGATTTGTATTCTCATGTATTTTTTTAACACACTCCACCTTGGTGCTTTAAATCGCATAGATCGGGGATGAAATAACCGAGCCGTACTCTACGATACTTCTTACATATGAGTAGTACGGGATTCTGAAACTACCGAGTTCCCTGAACGATTTGGTGACTCTAAAAGCAAAGCTGAGCATTATATTAGATTGATTGATAACGTGTTGGCAATGGTATCTGATTGTCAGCGTCGAGTGTTGTAAGATTCCCAGATCTCTAATAAAATTACTATTCTAATATATATGTTGGTATATGTACTTCCACAGGATAAATGAAATGATTTGCGCACTTAGCAAAATGTGTACTGTTATAATAGCAGTTTTGCCAAAGATAATAAAATACAAACAAAAAATAAACCATTTTGTTTGAAGAGTTTAAATCACTATGTTCTTTTGTTACTTAATTTTATTACTGCGCTACCGGTTTCGACACATCCGTGTCATTCACTAGTGTTCTTAAAATGAACTTAAATTAAACAAGTACAGATATAATTACACATTAATAGATGAGGGTAATGGGGTAGTAATTTGGAGGGGATGGGCGGTGGGAGGAGTCAAAATATCTAGGACACATGATTAACAAAGGTGATTAACATGGTGCTATTATTTTGTATATTAAAGTAATTTTTTTGTTTATTTCTAAAGTTTTTAAAGCGTGCAATTTAAAATATGAATTAATATTTGAATTATTTTTATAAACAATAATTATTAGCCTGAAACACTCATCCAAATTGAAAAAAACCTTCCGAGAAAAGATAAATGTCGCCGACAGGACTCGAACCTGCACCCTTCTGATTGCTGGTCAGGTGCTCTACCGTTGAGCTACGTCGGCTTATCGCAAACCCGCCAAGTTAATCAATATATACATTCATTCAATAATTACTGTTTTTATTATATTTCACCTGTAAATAATTATTGTTTGTAAAAATAATTGATACTCTTTGCGCTATGCACAAAAATCTTGTCTTAAAACTTTAGTTTATCAATTAATTAATATTTGAATGTTTAAACGTAGTTTTTTTTCCTTATTGATGCTATGGTCTCTAATAAATGATTAGCAAACTCGGAATAGTTATTATCTCATGAGCATAGTTCACGTTCCCTGATTCTAGTTTTAAAATTTCTATTAGTCATACATACATAATGTGCGTCAAATTCATTACAATCTAAACTGTATATACCGTTTTTTACGCAATTATTATAAACCGGTAGCGCAGTAATAAAATTAAGTAATTAAATTACATAGTGATTAAAACTCTTACATAGTTAATACCCAAGATACACAAAAAAAAAATAATCCCCTGCAAAAAAATGTTATCTACCAATAAAACTAATTATTGGGTGGACTAAAGAAAAAACACGTAAATAATGAATTTGTTTCTAAAATCAGAAATTTCAATACTCCGGGAAGAGAAGTAATAACTCGTGTCCATTATTGTGAGAAGCTCCTGGCATTAGTAATATTCGACTAGAAGAAAAGTGCGTGCTCGACAGCGGTTGGAAAATGGGTTAATGGAAAGAAAGTTGAGAAGTTTTCCACGAAATTACATAAATAAATCATGCATTTATTCGTTGGATGAAAAGAGGGCGGACTCTGCTTTGATTCATGGGATAAGTAATTTTGCTTTTATTTTCTTGGCCTCTTTTATTGTATTATCAATAAGGAAAATAATGATGTGTATTGGAATCTTTATTTTGTCGAAATACGTTGAAAATATTACCATTATTTTGAACTCAATGGGTTAGTTTTATTTAATGATCATATATTTTATATAATAAATGTAACTAAGTAATACTATATGTTACTCATTAAGGAAAAATGATCCAATGTGAATGATTAATCGACTCAAACAATACCATATTATTGGAAAAGCGAATCAAAACAATTGTGGAGTGGCCCAAAAAGAGGATAATCGCATATCTGAAAAATTAATTCGAAATCTGTTACCCTATCTAGGCATCTAATTTGACCGCTATGCTATCGCGTTAGTTTTCAGACTTGTCGTGGTTCTGAATTGTTTTATGTGAAGAGTCGCAACTGCACAGAGTCGTGAAGTTATGGTATTTCCAATAATTGGGATACGTTGTAAGGCTGATGAGAGTCGGGAGGAGAATGAGATGGGAAAAAGAAGAGATCTCATAACTACATAAGGCTAAAGCTATTTCTAGCGACGTTTCAATTCTGAATACATTTGGACGGTCTCGTCGTTGAGTGGTTACGATCCTAGGCTACGAATCCGGAGGTCGTGGGTTTAAATCCCGGCGTGCCGAAATAAATTTTATGTGATTAAATTGTGTCATTTCACAATTTATTAATTAAAAGTAATATGTAGTATATTTGATGCACGTTCAATAAATATTATCAGTATCGCTCTGGTGAAGGACCACCATTCTAAATCGAAACATTGCTTGAAATGGCTTTAGCCGTATTTGGAGACTAACTAACCATCACGCTGTTTCTCGTAGGGGTAGGCAGAAAGGACGGACCGCCAAACAACTCGATCTTGGCATACACTTCTTGCTTTATTTACATTTATACAATCGTCTCATACATTCTATTCTATTATTACAACTTCTGACATGGCTCGACTATCACTTAATCGTGCCATGTCTTCTTCGGGCGTCCCCGGCTTCTTCTTCCATTCACATTCGCGTCATAAATTCGTCTTACATTCCTTTCTTCGTTCATTCGCTTTACATGCCCAAACCATTTAAGCGTCCCTTTTATATTAAGTATGTATATAAATATTTGGAGATCATATCTGAATAGGCCGGTACTTCCCCACGTTCCTCTCCCTCATCTTCCCCCCTCTTCAATACCTTCAGCCCCACAACATACCACAATTGGCATAGTCCCATTGGCTCCAGACGGTTGGGAGCAGTTGGGACTCTTGGGCAGTACTCACATAAAAACAAACAAAAAAATATGTATGCACTCGTACGTATATATTATAAAAAATAAAATAACATAAAAATATATATAAATAAATAAAAATTGATGTTGAAATACCTACTTAATTAACATTGTTTGAAGTTTTAACGAGATTCAAATACAAATTACGGTACAAATTGTTAGTCTTTAGGCCACCAAACCAAAACCAAAGGTATATTGAAAGTCCGATGTCCATTTGCCTGTCCGTTAAGTAACATGTCAAAAATCAACCCCTGTGGGTGCTAGAAACATACAGAAAATCATACATTTATTCGATAATTTTACAGTGCAAATTTACGGCAAGTATTAAGTACCCAACTTCAAAATATTTGTGCCAGGTTGATGTTTGATAAGGGTGTAGTACTTTTACCTACCCGTGTTTAAGAATGTTTAAATTGATTATTTCAGGGAATACAAGTTTATAAGTAGGATATTTATATATGCAAACACCTGGCTGCTATCGTCCGATTGACGTGCTAAAATCAGGTCTGAAGTTATGCGGTGTGCGCAGTGTACACAGCACGCTACCCTCAAAGTGGGTTCGGTATTCCGGTGTATCCAAAATCGACAAATGAATTGGTTTCTCGTGCTTCCGTTTACACAGGAAACTTCTTTGTTTGAGCGTCAAAATCAATAAGGGATGCCAACAACAAAGAAAAAAACTCAACCATTATGGCTGGAGAAAAATAGTCTGATGCTACAGGGTGTTCAATTTTGCATAAAAAAATTTAAATTTCTTTATTTCTAGCTACTGGCTATGTATCAAATTTGAAAACATTTGCACCCCGTTGTCCTTAAAAGATTTCAATTTACACTTTTTTTTGTTGTTTGGCAATTTTTCTGACTGACACTAGTATTTATTTATGTTCGACTGGTATATCTCAAAAAGGTGCCGCCTGTGATAGGTAAGTACATATGTGTCTAGCGGTTGTTCCGGTAAATGTTAATATTTTTATAAATAGACACGCGATGTGAAAAGCACTTTGGCCTAATACCTCGCGTGGGTTATGCGAATTCTGGGAAGAGTAAAAAAACCTTTCCGCCTTCGGAATAGCGAAAATTCAATTTTTTCGGATGGACTGAAAGTAAAGCAAATTGTTTTTGCTATTTTATTCGTATTCCTCCCAGACTTAATATTAATTTACATTTCGTTGTTTTTTGCTTGTCAAACAAAAAAGTAATTAGATTGTGGATATCGCAGTCATATTATTATGTAACATGACAGAAACAAGCGTCAAAGAATCCAAACTCGGGACAGAGGAAATCTTGTTTGCAAAATATTATGAAATATTATTAAGGCGGTATTATTGTCTAGGTTACAGCTTTGGAGATGATGCCTAGAATTTCATAATTTAAAATTCATTAGAGCTTTTTTTCCTTATTTTTAATTGTGATTTTTTTTCTTCATATTTTTTATTTTATTTGAATAATACTGATTACAGAAAGGTAATATAAGCAGTGAGTTTACTTCACCTTTGGCTATCACTTAGTTCGTAAGAGTGAACAAAGCTAACATAACCGTTACTATAGCAACGGCGCGTTAGCTGTGTTCACTTCTAATTACTGACAATCTGTTCTATGAAAATGATGAAATGAGTTTTTTTTTTTAAATTTTTTTTTATTTAATTTTACAACAGAAAAAAATACAACTCAAAAAGTCCCGATAAACTACTTTTTTGTAGTTCGTCTAACGGGAACTTGTTATCAAAAACATAAAATTTACAAGCAAGGTTACAAAATATGTAAAATAAAAATATTAAAAAATAATAATAATTAAAAAAACAATATTTAAAATAAAAACATACAAGCCATATGTAACAAGCTTAAAACATTAATATTTATAAAGAATATTACTCTAAAATATTTCTGCAAAAATATATTTAAAAAAATGAAATAAAATAACAACATAAACGAAAGCAATAAATCTTAAATAAAATAATATTTCCTTATTTCTAATACAAATAGCTTCTTTCAGCTAGCCAAGTTTTCAATGTGTTTATTAATGTTTTAGTTTTATTACAGTTTTTTTTTATTTCAGCGGGTAACATATTTATACAACTAGGAATCATGTGTTCTAAAGTTCTTTGTCCATATTTGTTTTTATGCATAGGAACCATTAATCCTTCATTCAAATTGAGACAAGTGTTGTAATTGTGCTCTAGTCTATTTGTATTAAATATAGGGTTATTTATAATAATAATAGTTGGATGATTTGTACAGCGCCGTTTTTGTGAAAAATCACCTCAAGGGCGCTGTACAAATATTTCTTAACTAATTATGTACAAACAGATACAGAGAAACATACTTACCTGGCAGGTCACTTCAGATGAACACAGTTTTAGAAAAAAATATTTATAGAGATGATAGTTTTACATGGTTATTTGTTTCTCCTTTTCTATTGATGTTACGTTTATTAGATGATTGGTGGCACAAGAAGAGTTGGTATTTATTGAATTATTGGTATTAATTTTTAGGACTGGAAAGTATTCATAAAATGAATGTGCTGAAACATAATTTTTTACCACAGATTTGATCTAACTGAAAGAATTTTGAGACTCTTATAAAAGTATGGAATATTATGCCTTTGTTCGTATAAACTTTTATGAGCTAATAATTTAACCAGTGAATTTTGTACTGATTGAACATGATCGATGTTTGTTTTACAGGAAAGTCCCCAGGCTGTAATTCCATACCTTATAACAGATTCCGCTAATGATAAATAAATTATTCGAAGTGTACAGATTGGAACAAAGAATTTTAATTTAAATAATCTACTAACAATTGATCTTAATCGTACACAAACCTTATTTATTTGTAAATCCCACTTAAAAAAACAATCAATAATGACACCTTAATAAACACATGATTTTACAAGTTCAACATAGTGTTTTAAGTATTTTATTGGTTATTTTTAAAATTGTTCAAAATTATTTTCCAGCTTTCCCTTTAAGTCTGCTATCAAGATATGCTGCAAAGTGAGATCTGGTGTTCTCTCTTTCCAAAACACATGGCTGACTTAAGAGAAAAGGAGATAGAACGAATATTATGAGGACCGTCATCTAGTTCCCAATACGGAACAACTATACGAACGAGCCTTTAGATGATATTTCACAAAAATGGCGTTATGCAAAAATAATGTAGCCAATTAATTGGATTGTAAATGCATGTACATACATTTACTACAAATCATAGCATCATATGTACTGCATCTTGATATTGACATTTTTTAAAATAATTTAACATATTTAATAAATACTACCTTTCTGAATTAAGTTCATAAAAAATGTTAATTTTTAAATTTGTTACATTTTATTTTTATAAAAGCGAATTAAATAAATTTAATAGATACATAACTTTCATATCTAATTTACCCATCTCTTGTACTAATTTATTTTTTACATTTTCACGAAAAGTATTTATTCAATATGTTATGTCACCATTTAGGCATTAAATAAACTAACCAAAAATTATTTTATCTTTCATTGTTTAAAGAAAAGTTTAAAAAAATATAAGCAGAAAAATTGTGGAGAGCTTTTCATATATTTTACGGCAACGCGGCTCGTGGCTTGACGATATGTCTTAATGCAATGCTTTGAGGCAGCTTTAAGTTGATTAGCTTTGTGGCAACGCAACTTTGTAAACTTTACGCGGGCTTATAAGATGAAAGATCCATAGTTAGATAAGTACTCCATGTACACACGAACATGAGAAAAAACCTTCTATTTTTTTTCTTCAAAATAAAATGTTTCTGTTTAATAAGTATTGTGTTGAAAAACTTTCGCACTATGTTATATTTCCATTGCTCATTAGTCAATGAACGCAAGTCAAAAATTTTAGAGGAGAAATTTTTAAAAACTAATTTGTTTTGGCCTAATCTCGGGAGTAAAATATCTAGTAAAGTACCTATAAATTTCAGCTGTTTTTGTAGCTTCAATAGAGGTTACTAAATATAAACCCAGTGAGAACAAACAAGTACTTAATTAGAGAAGAATTATTCAAGTGTAGATACAAAAAATATGATGTATATTGCGTACTAAGAGCAACACTCAGGAATGAGAGACCTTTCAGAATCAAAATGTTGCTCGATATTGATTTATGTGTGGCTTTCGCTATGATTATAAAGCTGATCTGAGTAGCCAGGTACTTTTTAACTTTTTCCCTATCCTTCCCCTCCCCACTTCCTCCCGCTTTACAATATTTTCCAAGCAGTGGGCATAATCTAAATGACTCCTGGCAGTTCGAACTCTTATGGTGTATAAAAGTTTTAAAATGTGTAAAATAAATGTCGGGAGTTTTCATAAATCTCCTAATGTTCTAACAACGGTAAGATTCCATTAGTATATTATCTTCTGGAAACACATAATCTAGCAGAAAATGGATCGCAAAGCTTATACATGTTATCTTCAACTTGCGGAACGTTAATAAGTTAAACACCATTTAAATAATGTATTACGAATTAGTATAGTCACTCTTACAGTACGTTATAATCTGGTAAGAAGGGGCTTATGAAACCTTCCTACCAGTGGCAGTGGCGTGCATGGCCCCTTGACCAAGGGTATGCTATGGCTTAGCAGATGTTGATAATCAGTTTAATCATCATTTACCATAAAAACCCGAACGTCTTAGATTTTTACGTGCAGGTAATTCCGCAGAGACTCATTAATGATGTTTCGACAACTTCTCGAAATAGATTTAGCTCGAACACTCTGGTCAACTATACTAAACTATGACATACGCTTCGAAGGCAATCAAAGAATTTAAATTTATGAGATAATTCTGATATAAAACCTCCATAAAAATCTTTAAATCCCCATATTAAAATTGTACTCTTTTTATCAATATTAAAAGTTATTATCAGTTAAAATATTCATTAGCGGTGGCGATTGGTTATCAAAATTTTCCGCCAACAATCATCGAATCACCGAAGTTAGGCAACATTGCGTGAGATGATAATTTGGATGGGTGGCCAGAATACCGCTATCCGATGCCTTTATTGACCTTCCACTCAGCTTCATAATTACTTAGCGACATAATTATTGTCCTGTCATTTAAAATATAATAATAACACGACCGGCAAAACAAGAAATATCAAAACAAATCGTTTTCATTACAAACTTTCAAGTTGATCTTTCTAAGTTGATTGAAAAGCAATTATAAATTATAATAATTAAAAAAATAAATTATAATTATGTTTTTCGTATTCACTGTAATAAACTCGTTACAATGTTTTTAATGATTATTTTTCATTTTTTCGTCTCGAGCTAAAAACATTTTTTAGAAAGGTAAAAAGCAATACACTTTGTACGAGTATGCAGCGAAATTATAAAACTCGCGTAATCTAAAAGATCTGCGATAAACAGCTATACATGAAATCGTTTATAGCTTATTTTAACATTTTATAACATTCTCTATAGTCGTATAGAATCATTTGGTTCTAAAGGATCGATCCGGTAATGGAAGCATTGTCTTTAAAATATGTCTACAGATGTCACCGCCGTTCAATGTTATGTGAATTTGATCGGAAAAAATTGACAATTTATGAAAAAGTATAAAACATTTTAAAAATGATTACGAGCTAACTTCTATTTGAACCTTTTTTGTGCAATTACTTGCCGTGATACTCCGTGTTATTACATCTTTTCGGAGACATTATTACGGCTTTTGGAAAGGTATACAGTCGAAAAGTGTGCGATATAGGCCAATAAAGGGTTCTTTTTTATAGGAATTTCAACTGTTGTGCGATGTATCCCGTTTGATATAACATAACTAAAAATACTGTTAATTGATAAACTAAAGTTTTTTTAAGACAAGATTTTTGTGCATAGCGCAAAGGGTATCAATTAATAATTATTAATTGTTACCCTTTGCGCTATGCACAAAAATCTTGTCTTAAAAAAACTTTAGTTTATCAATTAATAAATATTTGACAAGTCAAAAACATTTTTCACAAATAAAATGTAGACATAATTTGTCTCGACGCCATCTATTGAGGGATTTAGCCGTTACAAGCCTACCTCATACTGATAAAGTTGGTTGTTTACAGGTGAAATATAATAAAAAAAACGGTAATTATTGAATGAAACACTAGTATATATTGATTAACTTTGCGGGTTTGCGATAAGCCGACGTAGCTCATCGGTAGAGCATCTGACCGGCAATAAGAAGGGTGCAGGTTCGAGTCCTGTCGGGGACATTTATCTTTTCTGGGAAGGTTTTTTCAATTTGGATGAGTGTTTCAGGCTAATAATTACTGTTCATAAAAATAATTGTTAAAAATACTGTCTTGGGCAAGATAGTATTTTTAACATGAATGAACCGGGTCGAGTTGCAACTGAATAGACGAAGATGATTAAAACAGAAACGATTATTACGTAAAAATTTCTTAAAAATGATGGAAAAATTATATTATCATCAGAATTATTTTGTTAAACTTATCATTAATTTTTACTTTCTATTTTATTAGGGTAGGCAGAACTTTTCAGTCTCCATATGCTGCACGCCAGTGTTTCCGACAGCCATTAATAATTATCGTACACAGAATTATCGTCAAAATTATTATTCAAAAATCTTCCCACTCAAGAAATATTTCAAGAATTAAATGTACCTTCTGTAATAACTTCATATACACAAAGTGGTATCTTAAAATATAAAAAGAAACCTTCATAAAAATATTCACCCATGAAATAATGGGATTAATATCCATCCCACCATTGAAAATCATCATAGAGGATAATGATTTATTGCAACCTATCATCACAACCTTCAATACGAATTATTGTGTACAAGATGTTTTTAGACATAAGTTGTTTTCATTACTCTGAATATGTTGTTTTTTTAGTACGATAAATCAATAATCTTTTCATCATAACCTACCATTTTAAGAGGAGAGAGAGCAAATACCATGAATATTAATATTATATCAATAAATGTATAATTATTTTGTGGAAACATAATTTTTTATTAAATTTATCAAAACCAAATTTAATAATGTTATTAAATTTGATTGATTTTAAAAAAATACATGGATTCTACGAATTAAACACAAAAACAATTAATGGAATCATTACTACTAAAATTAATAAGAACTACTTTATTTACATCACTGTTTAATATAAAAATATCAACATGTATCAGAAACGAAGCTTTAGTATTCTGTGTATCCTGATGAGGGAAGCTTCGCTTCTGGAATATGTTGATATTTATATATTAAATAGTGGTATAAAAAATGTATTTCTAATTATTTTTAGTAATATTCTACTTCAAGATGACCTTGCAAACCTCCGGGCCAGCCGCCTGACGTCCAGGAAACCTTTTTGTACAGAAACCAAAAGACTGCTTCTATCAAAATACTCCCCTGAAGAATCGTGGTGAACTCAGTGTCAGACTTCAGACGTGAAAAACACGCACCCTGTTGTAGACCCTACTCCTAAATTTCCAGGGTTATCACTCCCCCGGAAGACTTGGACCTCATCAAACCGCAACTGGTGCAGCCAGAGCTAACGTGCGTACATAATGCATAAATGGGGCCAAAAGAATTCCGAACCTTGTGAGCGTGGACATATTCAAATGACAGAACGCATTCTAGAAGAATTTCCCCTTCATCAGTTTACCTATGGCACATCTGTGCTGAACTAAGTGACTCCCGATACCGTCGACTGGGTGATTAACCTCAGCATCCCACTATGACCTCTACCAACTCTCCTCCACTATACGAAGTGTTGGCATTATCTAATAATATAACTCAATGGACTACTCGTACTTCTATAAGTTTCTCTACGGGACATAACCAACCATAATACAACACCGCAATACAACACGAAGGAAAATAAAACCACGTACGATTATGTAAACGCTTCTCCCATAATCACGAGCTATTATCTCATTCTATGGAGAGAGAAAATCAAATAAAAACGAAAAAAAAGAAACACCGATTATGACAATAATAATTGTATTATATTATGTGTCTACGTTTTAAATAAATCGATACAACATTAAAAAAAAAAATTAAAAAAATACTGTTATAATTTTGTTTTTGAAACACGCTGTGATTTGAACTATTCGGGAGTACGGCACAGGGTCAAGCCAACCGTTATGGGGATATGAAAATGCGCTGACTCAGGGAGGTTATTTGGATATGGAATACGGTTGGGTCATTTCCAAATATCTGAATATCGCCTCGTTATTATACTCGTACTTTAGGGCAGAGGTTTGAACTTTTCAGTAGTAATATTGCTTGTTACTATATCGGTAACATTGATATTTAAATTAAATCAATGTTCGCCAAAAACTTTTAGATTACTTTGTGATGATGCGTGTATTTCCCCACCTTCTTCTTCCCCTTCTCCAACCCCTCCCCTATACCTTCAACCTCACGATATTCCCCAATTGGTGATGCCATAGTCTCACTGTCTCCAGATGGTTGGGAGCAATAACAACAACAACCAACAAAAACATTAGCCACTCATCTCACTAGGATAGTTCTGTTTTGAGATGAGCGGGTTTACAAATTTAGTGAAACAATAAATAATTAATACATTAATTGTGAAACGTGGAACAAACAAAACGATTTTTTTTTATTTTCATGCCACATGAACAATATAACAATCATGCTTATTATTTTTTCATTCTTCATCATTCTTAGTATTTTTTTTAAACTATTTATAACTTCTACACTACTTTGTTTTTAAAATGGCTACACGATTTTTGATTTTAAGATTTCGATATACGGGAAAGTCTGTCAATAAATCACGTACAATAAAAAACAAGCTGATAGCAAAACAAAATATGCACGTGTTACAAAAATCAAAGATGAATAGGAGTTAGTTTCTCAAGACGTACTCATAAAATAAAAGTAATTTTTGGATTAATTTTCTTTTTAGATTTCATAAAAAAAACTATTGACAGCACTTGCCATCGATAAATTGCATATTTTGCATATCTCTGTAATAGGGTAGGTTTTACTGAAAACTTTGGCTTCAGCCAACAGATAAGAGCGCTTTTATAAAAAAAACTTCTTGAAAAAACCTCAATAACTTTATATGTCTATTGATTCACAGAAGGTATTTAATTTTATTTTAAATTATGCAAAATAAGATAAGATAAACCATACACTTCCAGCGCTTCATCACTTCATGTAAATGGTACTTGTTTTTGATTGAACACATTAAAGCCATCCACTTGCTAAAATTCCAACGAAATCACGCCCTCCTTATGCAGGTGGTGACAAGGTCGAAATTCCCGCTTCACATCGGCCGCATGTTTTGATTTACGCTTATTTATTTGTAAAGCTCAGGAATAAATATTAAAATGTTTTAAGGTCATATTCTAAAAAACTTAATCTGCCACAATGAACAATACGACAATATCGGAAAAACGGTTTGCGATTAAGAGATTTTGCGCTTTAAACATTTTTTTAGGTCTGATAGTTTATTTTTTTCTAGGCTTATAAAAAGAGAGACCAAAAAATTGTACGAAAGGTCAAGGTTTGTTCTACTTGTATTATTTAATTACATGATTTATGATGTTTCTAGGCCATCAAACCGAAAACACACGATTTTGTATTACTTCCCATTGCACCGCCTTAAATAGTGTAATTTACCTGTACGAAAAAATGAAGGTGAGAGGAGTCGGATAATTGAGTTTTGAACAGGTCGCCTTTCAGATAAGTATTTTCTTCGAATGTAACAATTTACAACATCAAACATAGGTTTATTAAATAGATACCGAGGGAGAAGATTATTAATTTCGTAGTTATTTTAACAAAAAGCTTTTGAAAACTTGAATCAATTCATTACATAGTCCCACAATGGGTAACTTCTTATTATCCTCATTATATCACTTAAAGTGTCACCCAAATTTATATGATTCGTTGAATTGATTAGAAAAACCAATCACTTTGACGTTGAGATATGAAGAAATTCGGGTAAAATAATTGGATTTTGACATTCACGAGAATTTTCGGGTGGGAAAAGTAGAAAAACTTTCCCAACCGTAAAACTTGTTAGTGGAGATACAAACTGTCATATCTCCCGACGAAGCTACTCAATTTGCTTTATGGAAGTCGTAATAAATTATGGTTAAAAAACCCACTAATAAATCCATGAGATTACGTGGTACAGAGGCTCTAGTTATAGTACTAACTTGAAAAGAACATCGACAGTGAAAAGTTTCGTACAATAGATCTCTTCGATTTTACAGCCTTTTGAATTTAATTTACCAAAAAACTGTTTGCGCCAACCTATTAACGTTTCTTTGAATAGTTGTTAAAGTTGTTCAGCTAAATTGTCTTTGAGGACTTTATAAGTGAATAAGTATACATATTTTAGAAAATGTAGACAGGACATTATTAAAATACACGACGTAAAGCACCTTTGAGGTGATTTAATTACTAAACGGCACTATATAAATCTTTGATACCAAGTATATATCAGGTTATAAAACTGTAGTTTAAATCGTGAACAACATACATGTGGTACCAGGAGGCGTGGTTACGTTAGGTTAGGTAAACTTAAACTACCACGTAAACGTAAACTAAGTTACCTTATTTCAGAAAAGTGTGTTATTTTACGTTACGTTGGGTTTGATTCGGTTATGTTAAGTCAGGTACATTCTGTAAGGTTATCGGTCCAAATTTTTTAAAAGTAGGTAAACAGTAATACATTTAACTAACTAACTAACCATCACACCGTTTCCCTGCAACGGGAGAGGACGGACAGTCAAATAATTTGATATTGGCATACACTTCTTGCTTCATTCGTATTCATAATAATAATAATAATAATCGGATGATTTTTATAGCGCCGCTTTTGTGAGAAATCACCTCAGGGGCGCTGTACAAATATTACTTCCTATTCTTATATTATTCTTATATTACGTCTATTCTACGAATTTATTGTTATTTTTTTTTATTTATTTTTTTTACATTTATTTTCTCTTTTTGGACAGGCCATCATTAAACATTATTTATAGACCATATAAAGAGATGAAGTTAAATATCATAAATATAAATTAAGAAGTCATATATCTTATCGTACATTATCTTCTGTTATCCTGACTTCTGACATGGCCCAACTCAAGTATTTGATTAACTCGATCCTGCCATGTCTTTCTAGGGCATCCCCGACTTCTTCTTTCATTCACATCTAAAATATTTATTATAATAACAAGGCCGGGAAAGCAGCGTTTTTCCAAAACTGTTTCTAAATACCTCCACTTGAGTCAACCGTGAAAAAAATCGGTCGTGACCAACATAAATATGATGATGAATGGTTGTGATGAAAAAGGTTGAAAGGTGTCGGGGATGGAATTTACATTATGAAACTCGGAAAGCGCATGACATCTTGTCGTGCCATAACGAATAATAATATGTGACTACGGAACTTCGTGTGGACGAACCTTTATCAGGTGGCAATATTCTTGACCTAAACGAAGAGGATGTTTTTTGTTCAACGTTTTTTAAGTTATTTTACCTGTAACGGCTCCATTTTAACGGCGAGAAAAGTGTAGTTAATTATTTCGCGCGACTATTTAATCTAAACGCTTCCGACGTTCCAGACTACACACATATACAAAAAAATATGATAAGCTGTCGTTTCTTTTACGTACACACATACTCTTGGGCAGCTCAATGAGAGATAGCGCGTAATAATTAATCTGTGCGGAGTCAATTATTCAGTGAATCATATCCGCCTTCTTTCCACATTTGATTATTCTTTGAAGGTGGGTAGAATGGCCATTTCATCGAGTTAAATTTCATAGATTGTTCGTGGTACTGGAATAAGGAGTACCTATTATATTTTTATGACGTGTTATAAATTCATAATATGTGAATACTACCGTGGACTTGTATTATAATAAATAAATTGTGAAAAAAAGCAATCAACACTGGCGAGCAGTATATGGTAAGTGTGTATAGGAAATTTCGTAAAAAAATAAGTGATGGTTTGGAAGATAGAGCGATTTTTGTAAAATTATTTTTTATTGCATTTTCGGCTGGTTTTTGCCCGTTGCACGCCCTTTGGCGGTGTTCCGGCCGCCCGCTCAAAATATGTTAAGTACTGGGGTTTGACCGAAGTTCAAAACTCATATTTAAAAATCTGTCTTGTTCTTATAGAACATTTTTAAATTTGGATGTAATGAATGCTCTATAGTCATGAAAGATTTTTTGGGCGCAAAAATTTGTTGGGTTAACCTTGAAATTTTAGACGAAAAGTTGTGTATAAAATTTAATTATGCCAGAACTCACTGATCGGGAGATTTTTAAATAAATTGATTCATGGTTGAAATACTTTTTTCAATCATCCGTCGTCTTACTGCGCATTTTTACAAATGGATCAAATGGATATTTCGATGCTCGATACCTCATGATGAAAATAACGCTGTGAGCAAAACGAATTATAGCGATAACCTTAAATTTCTAGACATAGTAACCAGGACTTCAATAAACTTGTTCTATCCCTTAACATTCCACTGAAGAACACCACCCACAGACAAATAATCCTTAAGTACTACGCCATTAAAATGTACAAGTATATGCCTACCTCTTTGAAAAAATCTCCAGATAACATACTAAGAAAAAAAATAAAATACAAAACCGATCCGGATTCCGGTATCCTTCCAATCACGATCCTTCCTAAGTATGAAATCACCAGCACCATCCTACAAATTACTCAACAATCAACTCACACTAACGTCAAGCCACTTTACAATCAAGACATCCACAACCACAATACTCGAAATAACAATAAAATCCGCATTCCTCAAACACACACTACAAAATATGGAATAAAATCTTTAAACTACATTGCCTACACACTTTATAATTCGCTTCCAGATATGTACAAAACCATTCAGAAAAATAAAAAATCCCAAAATGATGGTATAAAGGAATACTTTTTAAGGATATTTAAAAATGAAAATCAGTAAATCCATATTTGTATATTTTGTTATTCCCTTATATGTTTTCTCTTGTGTGTTGTTCTATTTAACTTGGCCTTATAAAATTATTTCTGTCTGTATGTGAAACTTCTATTTTTGATATTTTGCTGTCAATGTAAAATTGTATGTACTATCTCCTACTTATGTATTGTAAATTCCTCCCGTCCTAAAATGAGTTTTGAAACTCATCGGGATTGCTTTAGCAAGAAATAAATATATAAAAAAAATAAAAAAAAATCTCAGACTGAATGAAAATTGAAGGTACGCAGTTTTTCCTTAACATAATTACCCCAATCCAAATACATCAAAATAAATAGTATTCATAAAATATAATAGATCTCCTTTAAATATGATAACCAACTAACTAACTAGACATTACACGATTTTTTGCCAGACGGAATGAAATGGATATTATTAAATATTACAATGAGGTTTTTGAATATTCTTTCTAGACTTGTAGAAAAGTCAATAGATGTCTCATATAAATAAAAATCGGTTAAGTATATCCGAGACTCTATTCCGATTG